>RXPK01002912.1:0-91876 GCA_004143645.1 Protaetia brevitarsis | reverse complement strand
TATTATTTCTCCGGAATATCCTCATTGCTCCTGTTATACCTAAACACGCGAGCCCCTGTATCTTGCTAGGTTCAGTTATAGCAGTTTGCTGCTGCACCTTTGCCAACCATACGAAAAATGCATTAGCATTAATCTGACTACCTTGATATACGTCCGCTGAGTTACATGAGCTCTTTTAGTCAACATGAGGGTTATCTCCGCCCTGGTTTGTATTCCTTGAAGCTGCCGATTCCAAGTAAGCTTGGAGTCTAGAATCGTCAGCTGTTGTTACCAAAGTTGGAATCTTTTGGTCAACCTTTTTTTTGTCCCAATCTATATATTTTTTTTGTGTGGTTCAATTTTTTTCCTCAACACAACACAAAAAGGTGGAGTAATGAATATTCTGGAGGAATTAAGTTGTGTATACAGTATATCGTCAAGGTCGGTATAATGACTGCTCTCCTTAACAATATGGGTTTTCTACGATATTTGCTATTTGAATAGCTTGCTTCCATGATTCTAACGAGTAGATGTGTGGTTTCTCCCAGTTTTTGTGTTCCGTGTTCGGATATTTTACTATACACACACCACAAAGAAGACCAACCAAGTCCACCAAAAGGCGGAATAATGAAGCAGTTATCGATAAATGTCGCTTATATCTCCAAATTAAGATTGAACTAAACTAAAACTTATTTTCTATGATAAACTATCTATGAGTAGTGGTACCAAGATAAATATGAAATCTGAAAAATCTGAAAATGATTAAATTATAATGCTAGTTTAACAATTTCTGATAGACATTTTTGGATATGCTGTCTATTTATAGAAGTCCATCCGAAAACACAAAAAGAAAAACAGTACCAATATTAAATACCTGACATTAACTATTCGTAGGTGACAAACATGCGGTTATTTTTTATTGATATTCTAATGTGGCGCTATTCGTGCAGCTACTTTAATGCCTCTACATCGCACCATTGAAATAAAAATATTGTTCTCGCTTGTCACAATTTAGAGCCCACATCGTGACCGCATATGCATTACATAGTTAATTTATATTTTTTGGAAACTGCAATCGGTTGGCGAATAGTTCTGTTATATTATTTTATGATTTTGAATGCTGGTTCTTCTTGCTAGACATCCAAGGCTTCCCCGCCACTTTTGGATGTAGGAACAGAGAAATCTGGATTAGGCATCCAAAATGCTACTTTTCAATACATTTCTAGTAAATTCACTCAGGTTACTTGTATATAGTCACTGGTCTTGTGCTACCCTTATACACAATATCAGGAAATACAGAGCCAAACTCTCCGTCTTTTGGACGCCTTATTTTTTTTGGAATTATATTATTTCATTTCGTGGACAAAGAATAGTTTCCGTAATTGAATTCGCATTGAATCCGGATTCATTAATTTCTTTAGGTATTTAAATGTTACACATAGTTAAGAAATACCCTAATGTGCAAACAAGAACTAAATTAGTTTATAGTAAATATATATTGCTCGGTTTTTCAGAACAAAATGCCCAGGATTTTAAAATTTTCTTTTCTTTAGTACAGCACAATTAATTATTATTATTTTTAAATTTATGCTTTTAATTTATATTATTTGCTTGTCCGTATACAAACTTTTTTCTTTTTTCCAATAAAATTAAATAAAATAGTATAGTGGTTTCAATTCATCCAACGCCCTCTGTGATAAGTGAAAGAAATACTGTGAAGAGTGACTTCCTACCTGCTAGATGACACGGGACTCTTCAAGGAGCACCAAATGGCCTGTCAAAATCGCAATCCGAACGCTTACTAACGAATTTCTTACTTAAGGAGCGCGCCCCAAAGCCCCTTCTCGCATTATTAAAATTTGAAATATAATAATTATTGAATGTCATTGTAAAAACACTAAACGTACAAATAAAAGAACATTTTAAAACCAAAACAAGCTTAAATCTTTATTTAGTTACCAAGATGCTATGTTTTATCATCTTCGAGACTCTTTGATCACAAAGTACGTATGCCGGAATCTGTAAATACTATATAAAACAAATTATTTAATACAAAAATACGTATTCGAACTTTTCTGGCATTTTAAATAACGATAAGGTTAGGAAAATGTCAAATTAAAATTTAATTAATTTAAAATACATCGCCATCTACCCGTAAATAGCAAAAACTAAATTTAATAGAAAATTCTCATTTGGGTTATCGATATTTGTTAAGAATAACTATTTTATCACAGACCAACTCAGTGATTTCCGAATACAACCCTCAAATATAAAAATTCCTAAAATAACTAAAACTAATGGCGGTTGATATAAATCTAACCCCAAATTAACGTATAGTGAACCGAAATTATAAAAAATCTTATTTCTGATTATTAGTGAATGAAATTAATTAATTATTTTCTTTTTTTAGGTGGGATATACCTAATGGAATACTGACGTGACATTACACGACGAACTGGCAGTTCTCTGGGTACAGGTTGGACTTTCGGTTGGACAGGCCTCCATCTCGGTCAATAACAGGAGAATGGCAATCTGGTCGGGATTCTTCGTAGGAAATTTGATAAGAAATTCTTGACAATTTTACAGGTATTTAGTAAGGATTTAACTGTTTAGGATTAATATCGATACTCTTTTAGGTAAACACCTTGTGGGAACTTTGATAATTTTTAAAGTGTGGCATAAAATCGTTATAAGAATTCAATAACAACCGTCGTCTCTAGTGGTCACAGGCAGAATGAGGATTCAAACTAAAATTACCAGTAAACAGCTTTCGATTGTTATCGCTGTCGGGGGAGCCAACATTGAATTTGAATTGATACCGCTAACCGACATTAAGATATCGTTATTTTCTCTAGTTTGAGGGGAATACGGCAAAAGTTACCAAATAGACATCCCGAAGAATGAAAAATTTCTCCAAGTAAAATATAATAAGAACATAAATATATACCAGGTAAGCTTGAATTAACATAGAAAATAAAGTTTAGATTATAATTAAGGCAATACTTAGCATCTATTACTAAAATTGTCCCTTTTAATAGTTATTCTTAACAAATTCAAAATTCGCCTGTAAAGTATGCAACCGAACACACGCATCATTTTTCAATTACTTCTTCATTTGGCTTTGAAACCCGTTCTAAATGACTCTAAATCAGATTCCAAGCCTTTGATTCCATAGCAATATATTGTTATGGAATGTGTACTCGATATTATTTAAGTGTGAAGTTACTAATTTTACTTATATATATTTTAAAAATAATTTGATATAACAAGAAAAGGATATAATATGTAGCAGCAAACAGCCAGACAATATCTAGGTGATGTAGAAAATCTCTGCATTTGGCAAGTCTTCAAGGCTTTTTTCCTTCAGAATATTCCCTTCAGGAAGTAAAGATGATCAGCAGTGATATACCTACACATCGAAATAGAATACTAGAATTTGAATAGTATATTTTACAATAGATATTGACAGATCAAAGTTGGATCCAAGTTCAATTCAAATAAACATTTTTTATTTTTTTACAGTGTACTTATTTTATTTAAACTTAGTCTAACAATGTTTTTATATGCATTGGCGCTCCAACTGCATTAATATGTCAACAGAAAGACATGGAAAATTGCTGGAAATTGGGTTTCGTCATAATTTTATGTGTATAAATAGTTGCCTACTTTTTGTACAGTAATTAATTTTAAGATTGTTAATTTTACATAGTAATAAGTGTTGAAAATTTTTAAATGTATTTCTCTCATGATCCAGAGACACCTACCTTTATTATATTTTAATTGTAAGGTGATTCCAGAATTGTGCAATAATTAGTTATTTTCATTTCGTTAAATATTCGACAGTCCATTCGGTCACATGGACATTCTCATGTATTAAGCATAGTATATTCCCCTCACTTCGTTGAAATTAATTTTTCAATTCGAAAGGATTCAACAGCCAGCGTTCGTCAGAAGCAGACGTGTCTCAACTTATTTCGTATAGTTAACGGCTATTTGGTTAAAATCCAATTTTATTCCAAACTACAACCTAAAAATAATTGTTAAACAAAGTTTATCACATTAATATTATCCAAACTACCTGTTATCTTTGGGTAATTTTTTCCTACGACGATTTTCCCGAGTAATGTTCCTGACTCAGCCATTTTCCGTGATCAGAAGTATGAAGGCCCTCATTTAGATGTCCCGTTCCGACCTGCCCCCTGGATGCCCGCCGGTTTCATTTCTCCAAGGTACTCCGCGTTCAAAATCTACCTAAAAGTAAACGCATTATTTCAATCGAAATCTAAATTTAATTATACTTATAAGAAATTTCATTTTTATACGTTTTTAATTTTGGGGTTAGGAATTTGTTTATATCATCGCTGAACGGTTTGCAGTCACTTGGGGAAAATTTGTATAAGTTGGTACTTTTCTAGGTTAATATTTGATATATATTTACGGTACGAACCAATATCCAGTAATTTTACCATCAAGGTTGGCCATTCTGATTCAAATGGCTCTTTAGCATAGAATAACGCAGATAGAACGTTCAGAAAACGCGGGAATTTTGAAAGTTAGTATTAAACGTATTCACGTTTTCTATAATGAATTTTATATTGCAAAAAGTGGAATTACTAGAAAAACGTAATTGTTGTTAATTAAGCGAACACACGTAACTTACCTGAGATAATATTATTCTTATTTATGTCTTACTTTACACAGGTTCACATTTCGAACTTTGTTATTAAATGAAACCACTTTTATGTACACTTAAATGTTTTCTTTATACATGAAAAATTGATCACTATCAAGGTACAACACTATCGTGCCTGCGACATCCTGGAAACTGGCTATTAAACATTAAAATCGAAGGAGAGGACATTTTGGGCAACAGTCCTCCACGCGATCTTTGCACGTACTGAGATAATAAGAGAGGTAGCTATTCGTTATTTTTTAATGCCAGCGTGTTTCAAGCGGAAATTCTCGCCCTACATGCCATCTGACATGTGAGAGCACACTTCTAATTTAAAACTAATAAATATAGATGACACTGGGATGTTAAAAATTTAAAATTTATGTTTTCTTATGCCGGGCTGTATACTACTCTGTAGCGTTACAATATATATATACTAAAATACGGTAATATGTTGTTGAAGACCACTAATAGGCACATTGAAAATTAATAAACATTTAGCATTTGTAAACTTTCTTTTACTTCCTTTTTTTATTGACACTTTGAAAAAATGAAAAAAAAATATTCCATTGTCAAATATGGCATGCAAGATAATATTTATTTCGATCGTCGATTGGTACCTATATTAATAATAATAATAATAATAACGTTTCACTACTCTTTTCAACAATAGGGTAAAGACGGTAATGGTTGAAAGCTAGACAGTTATTGGTACACCTTCACATTTTCATTTATAATCTTTTTTTTTTGTGGGTGGAAACCTTTTATAGGCACTAGGTACCGGATCTGCCCTTCCCTAGTAGTGTGGGATTCCGTAACTCTCTAGAGCTCGTGTACCCACTAAAACCACTCCAACTCTCGCACCCTGCAGCGGAACTACTCTCGTATTACTTCACTGCAGGGGCAGTCTACCTATTACATGTGCCTAGCTTGTCTCTCCTCTAGCTCCTTTCGACGAATGATGTTTCTATGCTTTTCTGGGTTTCCTGCCAGTCACTCGGGGATCTTCCATGCAAGACCGTACAGTTGCTTTCGTGAACTCCCTGGCTGTTTTGGTTTTGAAGGTCTCACGCACGTCCCCCCACCGATGACAGATGAAGAGAGTGTGTTCGGCCGTGTCGCGTTCACCACAGTATGGGCAATTGTAGGTATCTGCCCGCCGTTTCCTCCAAAGGTATTCCCGCAAACAACCGTGTCCGGATAGAGCCTGCGTCACGTAGTAGTCGATTCCCACGTCCTTCTGTAGCCAGAGATCTATACTCGGTATCAATTCATAGGTCCACCTTCCCTTGGCGCTCGTGCCCCATTGGTCTTGCCATGCCCGCATCAGCCGCGCTCTTGCCTCCTTGGCTTGGACACCCTGATGTATGTCTAACCTTTCCTTGACCAGTAATTCAATAGGGGAACCCCCGCCAGATACAAGCTCCCTCCGCCGATATTGATGTGTACGCGCTGCAAACACGAATGCAGCATCTTCTCTGGGTTGCACGTAACTTTTGCAAGAGCCTCTGGTTAGCGACGGCAGCGTTCCACACTGGCGCAGCGTACAGTATCTGACTCTGGACGACGGATGCCAGAACTCTCCGTTTGAGCGCTCTAAGCCCAGCAATATTGGGCATTTCGCCAGATAAGGCCCTAGTGGTTTTTTCCGCCTTAAGGATTGCCTCATTCACGTGCTTAGCAAAAGTAAGCTTTTTGTCCAGCCATACCACTAAGTACTTTATGGCCTCCTTTGGTCTAATCATCTCGTTGCCAACAACAAAGCGTATAGGAGACATCCTTCGTCTGGTGGACAGGATGACCGCCTCGGTTTTTTCAGGCGCCAGTTCCAGGCCTTTTAGCTTTAGCCAACGTTCTACTTTCAATAGGGCTTATCATCCGCTCTGGCCATCAATATCTCCTCATTCATTCCAGTGGTCACCAGGGCAATGTCGTCGGCAAAACCGACAGTTGTGTGCCATGCGACAGCTCCATTTCCAAAAGGTCGTCATACATCGCGTTCCACAACGCCGGACCAAGGACCGACCCTTGGAGGACTCCACTATGCACAGCTACGGTGAGGGATTCTGTGTCAGTCCGCAGCTCTATGGCTCTACTAGCAAGGTACGACGCCACGGTACTACCCGTGTGAGGGTTAATGCCTTTCCTGAGAAGCGCTTTCAAAATTTCCAGCCGGGAGGCGCTATTAAAAGCATTACGCACATCCAGCGTTATTACCGCGCACAGTCTACGATGTTGCGGTGCATAGTTCACAGCTTCTCTAGCTAAGCGTAACACGGTTTCGACCGCATCTATCGTTCCCATACCCTTCCGGAAACCGAACTGCCACCTCGACAGTCCGCCCCGAGCTTGCAACTCGTCGCTTAGTCTGAAGTTTATGAGGTGTTCGTAGAGTTTGCTCTCAGCGTCGAGCAGGCAGACGGGCCTATACGCTGCTGGGTCTTCTATAGATTTCCCGGCTTTCCGTAGCAATATTAAGGTTCCCTTTTTCCACTCTCCAGGGAACTCAGCAGCCTCCCACAAACTATTATAGAAATTCAGTACCCATTCCGGCTCCTTCAACACCAGTTGTGTTTGATTAATTCGGCAGGGATATTCCGGGCCTGTCGCACGGTTGTTCTTGAGCTTGTTTGCTGCAGCTTTTATTCCTCTATCGTAAACATCTTAGGACATCTACCTGCGATCTGTTCCATTGTAGCGGCTCGTGTTGCGGAAATAAATGTTTCACCACATCCATCATGTTTATAGACATTTTAGTTCTGGGGGGAAACCCTTCATCTTTGAACGGTAATCTTGTACGCGGTTCCCCAAATGTCCGCGTCCGCCTCCTTACACAGCGCCCTCCAGCTGTCCCTCTTGCCTTTCTAATCCGCTTCTTTAGGGTCTTCTGTGATCTTATATATTCTTCCCACAAATTTTGCAGCTTCAAGAGGTTATTTCTACTTCTGGCACGGTGTAGAGCCTTCGTTTGCGCACACAGTCTTTCCTGAGGTCGATATAGTTGTTCCACCAGTACACCGGTTGTCTCCCCCGAACTGCTTTCCTTTTCGGCATAGAGGCATTACACAGGTCTCTCAATATCTTGCTGAAGCTGTCCACACCGACAATGTCACCCCGTCGCATATTGCTGTCAATAGCCTCCCTCAGCTTTGCGCAGTCCATTTTTTTCGTTTGCCATCCAAGTTTCTTTCTGATGGGCTCTCGCAGAAGTGGTCGTCAAGTTTCAAAGAAAATGTATTGGTGGTCACTAAGAGATTCACAGGAAGGACGGCCAGTCTACCAGTTTGCCCGCGACGTTCTGTGTTGCCAGAGTTAAGTCTATAATGGAGGTTTGGTCGCGTCTACGTAAGGTTGGGACATTTCCTCTATTTAGGACCACTAGGTCGTTTGCGGCTACCCAGTCGGCGACGATCCGGCCGCGCGCGTTCATGGATGGTTCTCCCCACTGAGGGGATTTAGCGTTAAAGTCGCCCGTAATTATAGATCTTCCTGAGTTTGAGGTAAGGCTTAGTGTCAATGAATGTAGGAATCTTTGGAGATCTTCAAGTTCCTGATTTGGAGAAGCGTAGCAACTGTATATGGTGATGCCATTGGATTCCACATATGTAAAGCCGACACCCTCTCCTTGCCGGTCGATGACTAAGTCATGCTTCAATACCGTAATGGTAGTATCCACCTCTCGGTCGTAGTTCCAATTCTGACGATTTCTGATAGCATTTTTATTTGGTTCACTTAATAAAAGTATGTCCACTCTCATTTGGACTGCTTTAGCTAGAGCTAGGTCCAGTGTTGGTCTGCTTCGGTATGCATTTAATTGCAAAAAACTAGTCTTCATTACTCGATTCGGGTTCTGGACTTATCTCCTCCCTGCGTTTAGCGCACCTTCTGCTCGTCGATTGGTGGCCTCCTCCTTTGCAGATAACACAGAATGGTTTGTTCTTGCATGTCGCTGCTTTGTGCCCCTCTTCCCCGCACTTTAAGCATAGTCTTTCTCTGTCGGGGCCTGAACAGTTTCTCCCAGTATGGCCGCTCTCCCAACAGCGATAACATCTAAGTTCTTTCAGTCTCTCTGTTATTGGACATCTTACTAGGCCTATTCTGATTTTACCCTGGCTTATTAACTTGTCGGCTTCGGCGGTTGGTAAGATAACAGTTACATTTTGCTTTTCCCCTCTAGCTGGTCTTAGCGCACGTATCTCCACTTGATCTATCCCTATCGCAGTCGCTTTTACGATGGCCTCGCTTACATCTTCAGTTGTGGTAGTATCGTCCAACTCCCGGATATGCAACACCTTCCTATTTTTAATGATGGAAGACGTTAGAACCCTGCACCTGTTTCTCGATTTCTTTCTGTAGAGCTTCCGCTTTTTCCGTCCCGTTTTTTACCATTAGAAGCAAGTCGCCTGCTCTGGTCCTTTTGACACTTTTAATATCAACCCCTATTTGGTCAACGTCTATTGCGTTTTTAACGGTTTTTACTAGGTCAGCATAGGACTTTCCTTCAGCTTTTACTATAACTGCCTCGGTCTGTTTAGAGACAATCTTGCGCGCCTGTTTCGTGCGTTTCATCACCTGGCTCTTCAAGTCGCTTGCCTTTGTCTTCACATCAGCCTTTTGTAGGTTTGCCCCTTTCCTTCCTATTGGATTTCTGCGTGGTTTAGTCTGTAGGTAAGAATTTGGGTTTCGGTATTCCAGAAGAGATATGTCACCATCCTTTCCAGAATACTACCTTCTATGCCGTCTAGCTTTGGGATAGCCAACGTGGTTCTATTTTTGAGACACTGATGATTCTTGATTTTCTTCAGGCATTTGTATACAGTTCCGTCCTCGACCAGAGTCCCTTTCGGGCCTTCCATAATAATCGGGTAGTACACATACTTGCTGGCTTCTATAAAGGTACCATCTTCATTAGGAAAACCTATCGTTTGACTTATCATGGCCAAATCCCCTTTTTTGTGGCCTGCTTCCTCAGTCCTTCATTCCCCCCTATAGCCTCGATGGCTGTATCTATTGTTGGGTTGACATTTTGGAATTCAACATTACAAGGCAGCATCACATCGAAGTCCGGTGCAAGATCCCAGAGGTGGCCTGCGTACATCTCGATCCGTGGAAACACGTCATCCAGCCAGTCCTCCTCTTTTACTTTTCGGAAGGACTCAAAATTATCATCTTGTGCAATCGCCCTTCTTCTTTGGTTCTGCCTCGACACTTACAGTTCTCGCATTGCTGAATGGAGATGCCTTCCTTTATCTCAGCCGTATCGTTAGACCGTTTGCTCATTAAGTATTTAACTTCCCTTTTAAGGTTTTGATTTTCGCTCTCAAGTGCCTCAATTACTTGGTGTTGTTGCTTCGGGTTGTAAACTACTGCCTCATCGATCCATTTCTCCAAATCACTTTCTTGCAGCTGCAGGGCTAGTAGTGCAAGCTTTGCACTTATCTCCTGCAATTCCTTCTTCGGTTTATATGCGAGATTAACTTGGCTTTCTAGTTGTGTCACCAATCTACACATTTTACCCACTACGGTTTTATATCTTGCCCCGCCATCCTGCGTTGCTCTAGCAGGGCTCGACTGACTGGCTGTTCGTATTTCCTCCCTTCGTTTTCTCTTATTCCTGTTGCCTACATCTTCTTCCGCAACGACTTCTACATCTGGAAGAGATATACTCCTTGCTCTCGGCGGCGTCCTTCTAATTGCATCCTTCCTTTGAAAGGGATTTAACTCGTTCCCTTTTTTTTGGTTCCCCATGATCTGCTAAACTAACCGGAACCGGTTCGGGCTCTCTACATTTTGGCTCTCCTTATTACAAGTATTCGAATTCTCCATATCGTTCCCACGAGTAGGCACCAACTAAAAAGTCACCACGGGAGTAAGGGCCTTTTCCTCCCGGGAAGGCTCCATTTTCGTCCAGAGGGGTCGCCCGTTCCCCCGGCTTAAGTCGTCGCTCACGGCCGAGACTGCACCTCGACCATACATCCCTCGGCACGAGACTAACTCTTGGATTGAGGGTTATTTTATAGTGGTTTGCTCCACGCGACCCGGGCGGCAAAGCCAAGGTTTTTGCGCATAAATCCTTGATGCCAGCAAACAATTTTCTTCACACTCTCCAATTATTAAAATTATATCAATATTTTCTGCTTGAGGGCAATTTCTCATTGTAAATAATTAAAATGCTTTTTAAATAACCACGTAAATTAAAAGTATGTTCTTGTTCACCCTGTATAATTTTTTGCATTACTTTTATTTTATTATCAAGTGTAATGCTTTAGTTAAAAAATAAATATAGTGTAAAATATCTAGCTTAAATATGCATGATAGGCGTGCCTCTTAAATTCTAGTCTACATTTTGAGGAATAGTTAAATATCTCGTAACTGAGTTGAGTTAGATATAAGAAACCTAACACCAACTTGCCTTTATTTAGTCTGTACTATCAAAATATGTCATAATATACAGGGTGTTCCATTTAATTTTTCACAACTTTGGTGTGTAATTTTTCTTTGAGTTACCCTGTATACTTCAATATAATTTTGAAATGTGTCCTTCTGAACCTGTATAATCCTTAACCAAAAAAAAATTGAAGATATGTTACCACTTTTTTGATAATGTAACATACTCCTTTGGATGACAGATGCTTGGGCTATTGTTAATCCTAATGTAAAATTGGGATATCTTCAAAATAAAAATTATGACCTTTTGAAATATGATATTCAGATAAAACAATTTTTTATGAATCATGTGAATAGTCTTAATAATTTTGTTTCAGTCTGTTGTTCGAAATATTGAAATATTTAGTCAATATAAACTGCATCACATTCAATACATGGAATGTGGTGTATGACGTTCGGTTTTAATGTCATTGTATGGGTTTATCATCTTACCAACAAGTTCATATATGGATTTCACATTATATGGAGCTAATCTTAAACTGCATTGCTTAAATAAATTAGGAAATTTGTAGTTTACCACTCTGAGTATTCTTTTTAATCATATATATATTTTGATACTTTATTATCGGTCTCTGAGGAAGCAATAAATTATGTTGCAAAAGCTTAGACAGAAAAAGGAAATCCCATTAATCCAATTTGGTTGCACACTCAACATTAACTTCTTTTCAAACCTTCAAATCCCTAACAAGTACAGCTTGTACTTCTACCTAACCTTAAAAAACTATTTGATAAGACATTTTAAAACAGAAATTTAGTTTACGAACACGTGATATAGTAGCGAATTCCATAATGAATGATAACTTACTCCTCACTCGTAAAACGATTTCTGATTACACTTGCTTATAATCACCGTTTTTAGTTTAACTAAAATATATATTTTTGTAGTAAGCCATAAACTATTTAATAGTATAGTTACCTTAGTTACTTCAGGCAATAATAAAAATGTATCTATTTGTAGTTTTTTTTTTTTATTGAACTTAGAGATCTAGAACACTAGATAGTAGATAGATCGAGATACCTACTTCTAGACTTCTAGATATTATGAGTGTACGAAACAATTTCACTTTAACGAAACGTTTAGAACGTTTAGAAAATTAAAATATGTATAACATTCTTCAAGTACGGTATTGTCTTTTCTTGTTATGGTTTTGGTAGGTATGCAATAATATAAACGTTATAATATTTTGTATTTTTGTTTTCCGAGAGCGAAGGCACCAAAATATTAGCATTAGCTCATGTTAAATAATTAAATCAAGCTCTATCAAATATACCTTCGCACGACAACAAACGCAGGTAACAAACGTAGAGGTATTATATTTAAAAGTGACTATATATTCTGTACTAAATGCAAGAGCTAATGAGATGACGTCAAGCCGATTATGTGAGCCTATCGCGCCATCTAACAGATAGATTAAGTTCGTTACATTATAATCTGAAGTGGCCGGTGCTTTATAGACCGTTGTGAGTGCGTATATAGCGTATAATTTGTACTGACGATACTGATTTTTTGTTGTAATAAACCTTGACGTCCTTTGATTAACAGTAATGATGTTACAAATAGTTGCACGTTGTCATTCCAATTTATAATGGATTTGAACAGGTTTAATGTGCGGCGTTAATTAAATCTGGTAGTATACAAAAGCGCAAACCAACACAAGATATATCATGAGTATTATAAAACAGGCGATGTTTTATGTGACTGGTATTTATTGCGATAGAACTTAAATAATTGATTAACTTGATTAACCGTAATTCGAATTGTTAGAATTGCTGCATACATACATCATATGTGAACGCAAAAATTACTCAAAGCTGACATAAATAATGACATTATACCACTATATTAAAATTATCATTTTTTTTACCTACAGCAAAGTTGACTATTATCGAATAAGCTTATTTCTATACATTTATACTGGTGTATGGATGGGGTTAGAAAAAAATAAATCCAACATCAACGAACCCAACATTATTTGCTGTCGTATAGTCAGAGGAGGCGAAAGAGGCTTCCCTTACCATTATTGACAATGCACGCGTTATAATAATAATAATAATAATAATAATAAAAAATATAATATAAGGATTGCAAGCTTTTTACAGTGAGAAATTAAGGATGTAGTTCGAATCCTGCGTGAGGAGAAAAAAAGTCTTGGGAAAAAATTCTCCTAATTATTACAGTTAATAGCAGAAATACATTAATTTGTTAAAAATATAATGTACTAAAGTTAAACGCAGTGACAGAACTACTCTTGTTAAAACAGTTTTTAAAAACACATTGGTACCCTTCAACATAATATACTGAGCAAAAACTCTCCAGTAGCTTATTCTACGCAAAATTTAAGGTACTCCTCAACATTTTCCTCTCCCACACTTCTATTTTTATTTTATTCTTTTGCATCAGTTCTTTACAACGTTTGAATATTACCGTCGGCCTTATTACTAGAGTAACGTTTACTAAGTACTACGTACTACAGCGTTGGGTAAATTTTCCGGCGCGGCATTTTAAAACAGAATGTACTCCAATAAAGCAGACGAACCGTAGAGTTGTAAGTTAGTAACAACAGTGCCTGTTTTTCTTAAAAATGTAAAAAAAAATATTTTATCTAAATATGTACCCACTTGGCAAGTAATGTTGCAGATATCCCAGTAATATTACATTATTTACTAGACAGCGATGTTAAACAAAAACATGTTACTGAAATTTTGCAGCAACATTAAATGATGATAGAAATATTGCAGGCCATTACAGTAACATTTCAATGTAATCAGGAAAAAATATTTTAAAACAATGTTGCAAAAACAAAGACTTTATTGTCAGAAATGTTGAGCTAATATTTAGTTGTAACATTGCCATATTTACAAGGTGAATCATTACAAGGAATGTTATAACATTTGCGCTTGTAACATTAACATATTTACATTTTATAAAGTGTAAGATAGGTACGTATGTTTCTGCAAATATAGAATTTTGAAAACACAAAAATAATGGAGCAAATTTTCTCTATAAAGTAAATAATGATGATGAAGTTTTTTAACATTTTTTGTAGCCTATAATAATCATGTTAATGGGGTTGTCGTTGCGCATTGCGCACTTGTAAAAGTTAGTATCGCTTGCCATCACAAGTTTTTTCGTACGGCGCATACACGAATTGGCGTGAACCTGTGAACCCCCTCTTTCACAATATACGGTAATCGTGACTGGACAGGGCGTGGATATAACCATCTTGGGATTGTGCGTCGCAATTGTTTTGATGAGAAAAAATTCCCGTCAATAATGAATCAACATTATCAGGTAAGTTTTATTTATAATGTTAAAGTAAAGTATTTTTGACGGTGTCTTGTTTTTAATTTCAGAGAGAATTAGAAGAAATATTGTACCCACAGATACAGAATACGAAATAACTGTCATGGAATGGTTTCGTTATGCAAAACAAAGATTTGATAGAAAAACAGCAAAATGTTCAAAGGAATAAAATGCATCCGGGGCGTTTTTCTTATGTGTTGTGAGTTTTTGTTTAGATTCTATTCATGTTAATTTATGTGCCCCATAATCTGTTTCCAATACTGAAGTTTATTAAAATGGAATTTAATGTACTTTTTTTTTTAATCAATAAATGCCTTTGTTGTCTTTTGTAAGCAGCATTTTACTTTTTAAAGTATTTATTAATGTATTTCGTTTACTTAAATAGCTATTTATAATATTATTCATAGTATTACTATTTAGTTTTTACATAGAACTATATGATATATGATTGACCATTTTAATGTATCTGCAAAAATAACTACAAAAAAAGACTTATAATGTTATATTATAACAATGTCTTATCCATTATATTTTTCTGGCATTAATGTTTAATGTTGATATTGTAATTTTAGTAAGTGAAGATAAATTCGTATAAACAGAGGGACCCGATCTATCGAGTGTAACATGAAATTATAATATTAACATTGAATTTCAATAAGACTGAGATTCCGTTTTATATTAATTAATATAACCTCTGGATAAACCTCAACAGCATGTTTCTTGTATAATGCAGCAAGAACTTTTTGAGTAAATAAAAGATCCTAATAGAAACATTAGTGTAGATATATTTATAGAAACATTTAATTGCCACACTGTATCAATATTTCTCTTTAACATATGAGAAATGTTACGAAAGAGCTGTACTTCAACATTAATCGTCATGTTAAAGTAATGTTACTCGAAGACCTCGTCATTACTGGGAAATATTGTTTCGTAACATCGCTTAGGCGGACATTAAACAATCGTAGAAATGTTACTGCATGTGGTACATTGTATATATTTTTGTAACATTTCGCGTTACAAGATAACATTTAGACGACGTTATAGTCATGTTATTTTGCCAAGTGGGTAGTGATATAAAATGCGAATGCATCGTAAGGTGGCCTGTTTGTTCCCCGCTTTGTTCGATTTTGTCCCCAAGGAAAATTTGCACAACTATTAATATGACATGTTTTATAAATACATACTAAATTACAATAATATGATTGATCTGCTTTATTTATATTACATTATTTGAGGGCCGCATCGCAATACGTATCTGCTCCGCCGGACAATTGTCAAACTCTACTTATTCCTGTTGTGTATAGGTATTCTATTGTTTTTTTCGTTGCACAAGAAACTCGTATTGGCTAAACTTTGACTTTAATATATTCTTCATTGGCAAATTGTAAATCGAATCTTTTTGCTATATCTTTGTCCTTATTACAGTTATTAGTAAACGTTACTCCAAAGTGACTTACTCCTTCATAGTTGTATTTTTTTGCGTTGGTTTCGAATTTACTATATCATCGTTACTCTTTGTTTTATCCTCATTAATTTTAAATTCATATAACCGCGCAGATTTTTTCATCCCACTAAATATCTTTTTTAGTTCTTTTTTTTTATCTGATTATTAAGGCTATATGAGCTATTACTTGTTGCTGGCGTTGTATAATTATATTTATATTCTGCTGTCTATGAAAACTGTTTCTAGGGCTAGATTGAACAGTAATTTATGTTTTAGCTTTCAGAATTCTTCTACTATCTAATAATCTGTAAGCTCTTTTATTTCCTCCTATCGGTTATTCTGGTAATTCTGGTTACTCCTAATTACTCGTTTTGTTCTTAATATTTTTTACGTTAGATCTGATCAAAATACTCTACTCATACACTATTAAATGTTACTTCAATATTTCCTATTAAATCTTAAATTGTCTATGTACTCAATTATGGATTGCTAGATATTATAAAAAGAAATACGCCATTGATGAAATCATACAACAACGTGGTCATGAAGTGTTAAGACTTCCTCCATATCACTGTGACTTCAATGCCACAGGATTGACTTGGTTATTAGCAAAGGGATATTATTTTTCTATCGGCGTGAAATTAACTAAGCATTTTATAAAACAAATAATGAAATCCACTTATTTGAATTAAAAAACCTGGATATCTATGTAACAGATGAACTAATTATATTCTTAACATATTGGTGTAAGCAACTAAGTACTTATTATTCGTTAAAAGCTAAATTATATTGGTTGGAAACGTTTATATAATAAGTAATCTATTAAACCCTATAATCTGCGAAAAAGGAAATATAACCGATGCACATCTTTTATTATTCAATAAAACTATAACAGACTAAGGATATATATAATATATACATATGCATATGCATATTATGATAGTATATAAAACATAACGGAGAGAGATATGTCAAAATGAATGATGAAACAGATCTTTAAATAATATGTACTGGTATTTGTTGTAATTTTTCTATACGTTTTAAGCTACATAACATGGAGGTATTTCACAACTGTTTGGCATATTTCGCACTGCTTGATACAATTCTGAATTATCTAAAGATTCTTGTTCTTTTTTCAGTTCTACGTTAGCTTCCTGAATGGCTTCCCAGAGTTTCGCTTCTGAAAGAATTTGCCTCGACAAATCCTCAATACCCGGTTCAGCATTCAATTCCAGGAGACCAGCTACTGACTCATCCAAAACACGATGTTTCTGCGAAGGTGAGTGGTGTGCTTGTTGGGACTGCAATTGCTGTTGAACTTCCATGAGTGGAGGAATATTTGATCTTTTGCGACCGCACCCTAAAAAGAAATTCAATTAAATTATGAAGAACATTTACACAATTAGTTAAGTGGTATTTATCGTCAACAAGCATCAAATTTGTAACATAAATAGTAAATGTATGTATGTATGTATGTGTTGCGACTTTTCTGAACTCATTGGGCGCATTCAGCAGATGAAAAATGCTCCCAACAATTATCAAAACGTCATGCTGGACGCGTACGCTATATACAGGGTTTTCCACGGAACTGGCTGGTTAAAAGTTTTCCGGCTTAACGAAATTCCTCAGTTTAAAAAATTGGGGGTTGCAACAATTTGGCACTTATTTTCTTTCTAAAATATTTTCACCTTTTTTGCACTTCCGGTTAACCGGAAGTCACCACGAACTTTGTTATTTTAAATGGAACACCCTATATATTATTATATTTTTGAATTTGCCATAAAATTCTATGACGACTACCATTAGGGTATCTTATACCTATCTTCAACTGTTTCTAAGATATTACAATTTTTGTTAAAATTTTGACATTTACATTGTTGTATGTAATTGATTAATTCTCACTTGATTTAAGTGTCAGAAATCTCCGACTTTGAAATCAACAAGTACTAACATTGTTTTACCAAAACGTAGAAAAAAATTCAGTGACATTATACAGGGTGTTTAAAAATTAGTGTCATATCCAAGAATTTTGAATGTTGCAAAACATATTTTTTTCAAATAGAATACCCTGTACATTTTTCAATTTTTGGATGTAGAATTAAATTCTATACCGATTTGCTGTAGCATTCCCTATACCCATCTTCAGTAGTTTTCTTTTAAATTACTCTTTTTTGTTTAACGCTTTCAAATGACGAATAATTTTTATCTGGTAGGCTGCGACTTTGACATTATGGTTGTCAATAAATATTATGTGTGACATATTTCGCATCCAGATTAGTACATGTTATTGTGTTATCTATATATCAACCAATGGAAGATATTGAAAGAATTTATTCCAATCTGGATATTTTAAATTTATTTCATATTCATGGTGAATGCCGAAGAGTTGCAGAAAGAACTTGTCGAGAATTCAATCAAAAATATCCCCATTTGCAACCAATAAATGTAAAAAAATTCAGGAAACTTGAAACACTTTTTATAGAAAATGGTAGTATTAAATCCAAGAAAAACTATAATAACCCTATTTCTGGAAATCAGGAAAATGAAATAAATGTTTTAGCGTATTTCGAGGCACATCCACGTAGCTCCATACCTGCTGCTTCTGAAGATTTAGGCATTTCACAAACGTCTATTCATAGAATTTTGAAGATTAATAAGATGCATCCGTTTTCTGAATTTCCAGTGCAGGCTTTTTGGCATGGAGATGAAATTCAAAGACTCGAACTATGTGAAACAATTTTTATGAAACTTCAAGAAGATGAAATTTTTTTCTAAAATAATTTGGAGTGACGAATCAAAGTTTAGTCGGCAGGGAATAACAAACAGGAGAAATAACCATCACTGGTCTCGAGAAAATCCTCGGATAACTAGAGACACGCAATTTCAACAAACCTTCAGTTTTAATGTGTACTGCTTGGTATTCGATAATCAAGTGCACTATGAAATATACGATGAAAATTTGACACAACAAAAATACTTGGAGATATTGAGGGGTACTGTGAGAAATTTTATTGAAATGTTACCTGCTAACATAAGAAATACATGCTGGTATCAGTTAGATGGTGCGCCCGCCCATTCTACATTGCAAGTACATCAGCAGCTAACCGAGTACTTTGATGATCGATGGATAGGTCCTAATGAACCCCTCCTTGATTATTATCTTTGGGGTAGAATTAAAAGCCAAGTGTATGCAACTCCCGTTACTACCATGAAGATTTAATGATTCGTGTGAGGAGAGCGTTTGAAGAATTAGACCCAGCGGAAGTGCGAAGAAGTGTAAGTGACGCATTAAGACGTCGAATAATAAAATGCTTGGAGGTAAACGGAGGTCATATTGAGCAATTGTTTTGATTCTCTATTTCGTTGTTAAATTTTATGCTGTCTTTAAATTTTATTTGTTAAGTATGTACGTATCTAAATATTCATATTAAAACTTACTTTTACAATTTTAAACATTTATTTTAATATATCACAAACTTTAAAACACAGTGATAAGCACAGGTTACACTAGATTTTGGTAAAACAATTCTTGTTATGTTGTTGACATTATGGTTTATGCTGTTTTCCCTTGATTTAAAACCAGTCTATTAAGAGAAATCATTTCAAAGTTTTCTGAGTTTCGTTAGATCTATTAGCGCCAAATAAAGGTCTTTAATTACATTGAATCCTCTATAAGTTCCTGCAATTATAAAATGAAATTTTAGTCAAATATAAAATAAATTTAAAGTATCAGATTAAAATAAGCTCCTTCAATATTTTTCATTATGTGATTCATAAATTCCACAGCAATATGCATATCTGAGCATATAACGTGTAAAAACAATGATTATAACAATAATATTTGTTAACAACAATAAATTGTTGTGATGTCAAAGTCATGGCTTACCAGATAGAAATTATTCCACAGTTTGAAAGTGGTAATAAACGAAATGAGTAATTTAAAAGAAAATTACTGAAGATGGGTATAGGAAATGCTACACCAAATCGGTATAGAATTTAATTCTACATCCAAAAATAGAAAAATGTACAGTGTTCTATTTGAAAAAATTAAGTTTTGCAACATTCAAAATTCTTGGATATGTCACTAACTTTTAAACACCCTGTATAATGTCACTGATTTTTTTTTTCTATGTTTTGGTAAAACAATGTTAGTACTTGTTGATTTCAAAGTCGGAGATTTCTGACACTTAAATCAAGTGAGAATTAATCAATTACATACAACAATGTAGCTGTCAAAATTTTAACAAAAATCGTAATATCTTAGAAACAGTTGAAGATAGGTATAAGATACCCTAATAGTAATCGTCATAGAATTTTATGGTAAATTCAAAAATATAATAATAGATAGGGTGTTCCATTTAAAATAACAAAGTTCGTGGCGACTTCCGGTTAACCGGAAGTGCAAAAAAGGTGAAAATATTTCAGAAAGAAAGTAAGTGCCAAATTGTTGCAAACCCAAATTTTTTCAAACTGACGAATTTCGTTAAGCCGGAAAACTTCTAACCAGCCAGTTCCGTGGAAAACCCTGTATAATGAAACATATACAAAGCTGATGGTCATATTTGGGAGTGGAAATTTTTACCCCTAAGTATAGGTAGCAACTGGCACACACGCTACTCGTTCGGTTTATAGACGCGCAAGTAAGTGTATCCAAGGTTGGTGCTGGTGTTTACGGAAAAGTGTTGTGAATTAATAGTTATTTGTCCATTATTTATAATAAATCGTGTAATATATTTTCCTATTTTTTTAAAAATAGAATTAAGCAAAATATCTCTGCAACAAATGATAATCAGACTAAAAGATGATCTTATTTTGTTTAATCTGGCTTCTTAGACATGTACTTAAAATTTTTCTATTTCCTCGCGTTTCGCCTTGTATATTTTAAATGTACCGATGAAGAGAAAAGAAAAGTTGTAATTTTTATCTGCAAAACATTATTCTCTCGGCACGCTATATCTTCTGGTCCATTCTTTCCATAGATTTCGTACTAATACGGAGGAATGTGTACTAATTAACTGATCAACTTGAGAGTTGACGTAGCGTTGCATCTAGTAGACGAGAATACGGTGTATATGTAGCGTTCCAGAGCAGTCGTTACCAATAGGTTTCCGTCTACCCCCATAACAACAAACGTAACAAATCATAAATTAGTTTAATGATTAGGGGTAAAGCTTCATCGTTGATAAAGCTGCTGGTGTTCTGTTATTATTTGTAGAAAGTTTTGTGCAAAATCGGTTTAAACCATTTTGTCTAATCTAACATTACCAATATTTTGGACCAACCCTAATACAGTACTACGAAAGTAATTGTCCATTTGAAAATACTAAAATATTCTTCGTGAAATACCGTACGAAATCATGGGCGATGTCCTAATAGGTTTACACTTTATTTATGAAAACTAAATTATTACAAATCATCCTAACCCCGTGCTCCACCTGAGAAAGGTACTACACGAGGCTACCTATTCTAAGTACTATATGGGTTCCATAACAATTGAAATGATCCTACTCTAACTAAATAACTTCCCTATGATTTTTAATAACAAAAATATAATACAGTAGCCTCGCGACCATATGAATACTACTTTTGAGAAATGATAAAATATGTGAAATGTGATTAGTTCACATAATCGCGAGTCTACTGTAAATCAGTCAGCTATCAGTTATTATTAAATGCGCCCATGGAACAACTTTCGTTATCTCCTAGCATTCGCCAAGGACATTGATTATATACAAGATACTTATATAAAATCAATGGCCACGGAGTAAGGGAAAACCATGGCAAAAACCTTACTCTGGGAGGATCTGGGAAGAAGTCCCAGACCTTATTACTCATAGCCACAAATTATTATTATCCTTCTGAGTGCCGAAGAAGCAGCCTCCACGTCTCCTCAAAATCCGACAGCCTTGCCGTTCTCGCGTAGCTGCTCCCTTTTTCACACATTCAGAAGTTGAACAGAATTAATAGGTTTACAGTTTTTATAGTCTCATTTTACGTAGCAAGTTACCATATGCGAATGCACGTTATGGACTCGGGAAAATACCAACAACTCAAAAGGCGCATCTTACTACAATTTATTGTAGCAAATAGCTTAGACATGCTAAATATAGGCAGCAAACCTGCCTCCATGAACCTTAAAAAAAAGAAGTAGAAGATATAATGTGAAAACCAGAAGCAGTAGAAGCAACGTATATAATTAACATGTATATGATGAAGAAAGGATCACAAATCATAGGCAGAGGAATTAGAACAAGAGGTTCCTTAACCTATAATTGTAACGTATCCTAAACTTTTAAGAACTGTCTGAGAAGTGTATACAGAAGAACTAAACTCCTGAAGGAAAGAAATTTAACGGAAGACAAGCAACACAATAGATCTGAAATCCATAGCAGGGTAAATTCAAAAAATATTACATCAGCGTTCAAAGATCACTGCCCCAGTAAATAAGAGGGTCTCCAGAACTGTACCCTGGTAAAAGAGCAACCTTGAAAGTGCGAGAACCTAACTGATTACAACAAAGCTTTGAGAGATTCAAGGAAAGAATCCCAGAGAAAGCGCACTTGTGACATTGAGTAAGCTCCGGAATGTGATAGACTCACCACCATATTTTCCAAAAAAATCTCACAGCCTAATACACACTCTGAAACCAGAAGGCGCAGGCTACACTCAAACGGAAAACGAAACCACTAGAGAACTACTTCGGATTCTATTACTATCAAGAATTACTCGCTGAAAAACTACAATAAGACGGAATAGCAGAGGTATTTAGCCAATTATACTACAAAAGTTACCCAGGAGAAATCTCGTTTTCACAGTCAACATGGGAGGGCTTGGGTCGAAAGAGGGAGACTTGGATGGGGCGTTGCCTCGTCTGATATGAGACCTAGTTCCGAGCTATTGATGAATCTAAATAATCAAGGGCATACAAATTTAGGATGCGCAGATGATCTTCGATTGAATTGGCTCAGGGCAAATTCAACAACAATTGTGGAGTACAAAATACAGAACTCTCTGTAAGTTATAAAAGAATAGTGAGCATTTGGTGATAATGAGCAAGGCAAGAATGAGAACTCTCAGATTGCAAGAACTACCAAGCGACACGTATGGGAGATTGCATCACAATAATATTATCTGATATGTAGAAGGCAGTCTTTTAAAGCATGAGATGAAATCACATGATTTCGATACATATATTTAACAGAGATTTCGAAATGGAAATCACGGATCATAAAAGCTGGAATCAATCCAGCTAAAGTTCGGTGAATTAATCAAGTTTACAAAAGGATCAAAACCGAAAACGGGAACGAGCCTAGAATTTACAGTAACACAACGATCACTTTGACACTACTAAAACACTGCCTTTCAAGAGGAAGTACAAGCAATATTGCATTGTACAAAAGAAATCACTCCGAGGGCTTATAAAAGCAAGCCGATCTATATATACGTCAACAGATGGGTAGAACCGCCTTTTTTTTCTAAATATACTCAGTAATGCGATTGAGCATTAAATTAATTGAGTGGACTAGCGTGCTGTGGGGTATTTCTTGGAATGCTGCATTAACTATTGGTAGTATAAGGAGCCGCCGTCCGATAAAATTCCATATAGCAAGGTTCAATATATGGGCCGCTACTGTTTAACATTTTCATCAACGATTTTCATATCTCAGGAAAGATCGCAGATGATACAAATATAGTAACAGCGGGTGACAGCGTCGACGACGCAACTAGTAGCTACGCGTTGGTTATGAAAGATGTTGGCTGGTTTTCAGCGAATAACTTGACAAAATGTCGAGAAGACCAACGTCGTTATCCTTGGCTGCCGGGGAGACTGTGATTTCCAACGTTACTAACTGTAAATTGTGGGTCTTACAGTTAATAAAATTTAACTTGGGTGGAGCACCTACAAATAGTAACATCGAAACTACATAAAGCTATATATGTATTGTACAAGATGAAAAACTGTGTCCCATCGATACGCTAAGAACGATCTACTTCGCACATTTTGAATCCATATGGTTTGTTCTTTTGGGAAACTCCATCGAATATGAACGAAATACTGTTGTTACTGAAGCGTGCAATCCGCATTATGCTCGGTCTTCCCTACTGGGAATCATGCAAAGAAAATTTTTATCATCTGCGTATTTCAATCGTTTTTAATTTGTATGTTTTTTTTGCGGCATGCTATGTGCATGAACACCGGGGGCTGTGTCTTTTCAATTCGGATGCGCACAATTACAGTACTCGTAATCCTAAATTTATTCGTCATAACTTGACTTGAAAGAATAAAACTTTTAATTCTTATGTGAGAATATGTGTTAAAATGTATAATAAATGACCCAACGTTATTAAATTTTGTAACAATAGACTATCTAAACACCTCAAAAATACTCTCTCTTTACGAGCATTATACTCCTTGGAGGAGTACTTTGAGCGGCTCTGAAGGCTGGGATGATGCTGTGTGCACTTGTACTTACTATCTTATACATTTTATATTTTAAATTACTACTGGAACCTGCGATTATTATCATTTGTCACTATAATTCCATTATTATACACATTACTTTTTTATTGTTTTTATATGCGTTGTGTATTCTTTTTTTTTTATAGTATATAGTACATCCTTACTAAATTCATACATTATGTGTTTATATATGTCAAATGTTATGTTGACAAATTTGACAGTACCTAACCTTTGACAAATGGTATAGGAAAATCGGCATGCGGGTCTACTCTATCATGGTTAAGTGGGAGGAGGAATATTTTGGATCACATTTTATTTGTATTTACCAATTTTTATAGTGAACTATAAGAGGTTTAAATTTATCGATAATTTCACGAGTACTTGCTGCATAGTATTTAAATCAGGACAGCCCATAAGGCTAGAACGATCTTATTGTCAAACTAACGTTGTCGTTATGCATGAAGTACATATGAGTGAAATTATCGATATCAATTCAGGGCTCGTATGATATTTGATCAGATTATTTTACGTAATACAAAATGAAACATTTTCTTGTGACAGTAAAACCACTTTTTCGCAAAATTTTAAAAATGTTTGTTAACCGTAATGTATATACAGTGCGTAACAGTGGTAACGCCGTGGTCTCTAGTAGTCAAATGGCAACAATTTTTGAAATATTGTATGCTAGGATATATGTAGGTGGATTCGATCTACAATTTAAAAATAATATACAATATACAGGGTGTTTCAAAACTTAGCAGTACATCAAAGTTATGTTTTTTCTTAATGACGCCCTGTATTTTTATCGGCATTCTTGAAGTGTACACTTAAAATCACTACCCGCAAGAGAATTGAAAATGAGATTAGAACGCTTTCAGCTCAATAACACCAAATATCCTGAGAAACGTTAGAAGAGCATTTGAAGAAAGAGTTATCTTGTGCATTGGAGAAAATGGCAATTATGTTGAATGCTAGTGCCTTTTCGTTTATTTTATTGCGTTTTTTTCCCCTTTATTTTGTAGATACATACAAAAATCCTTTGTTATTACTTTTTATACAAAATATTTACGTTGTTTTGTTTAGTTTGAAATATACTCTTAGCGTTATGACATTTAGGGTAATTATGAAAAATAAAGTTTCTTCGAACAATAAAATTAATTAATTAAATTAATGTAAAGATACACCGGATGTTCCATTTAAAATAACAAAGTTAGGGACGAATAAAATTCACAAAGTTTGTTTGCCAGCAACTAAATAATATCAGTTCTTTCTTGCAACGAGTATGCTTTCATGGTGCTAACAGGATACACGTCAAATTGACACATTCAAAAAATCACCAGCTACCTAGATTAAATTAAGGTAAGGTAATGACAATTTACTTAAACCACCTAAAAAACCCAAATAACTTAAAAACTAATCGAGATGAGTATAGGGACTCCTAATACTGGTTTAAAGAAAATAAAAATTTCTATCTATCAGCGTAAAGATATACTGGGTGTTCCATTTAAAATAACAAAGTTACGCACGAGTAACATTCGCAGTTTGACTTAGGTACTTGCACATCCTGTAGACTACGGCACAAAGTTGAATGCCGCATCAGCTAAAGGATCTGCCATTTACGGTTTTCATTTCACTTCTCTAAATTAATTCGTTTCCGAGATACTAGACTTTTTTGCAACATTGCATTTTTAAACAAATTGAAATATCTCATAAACTATAAAAATTAGGTATAGGGAACCTTAAATGAAATTGTTCTAGTTTTTAGTGTACACTTCAACAATGCCATAAAATACAGGGCGTTCCATTAAGAAAAACATAACTTTGATGTACTGCTAAGTTTTGAAACCCTGTATATTACATATTATTTTTAAATTGTAGATCTAATCCACCTAAATATATCCTAGTATACAATATTTCAAAAATTGTTACCATTTGAGCACCAGACCGTGGTCTCTCGTTACCGATGTTGCACCCTGTATACATTTTCTTAACGACCCGCTATTATCTTACTATGAAAAGTATTAATCGCTGTAATCACGAGTTCTTTTAGGGATACATGAATCCGATTGTTTCATATGCGTACGTGTAAAATATCTTTTTTAAATTCTACATCAAAATATCGATTACAGTAAAGTAGGTATTTAAGATTTCAATGTGCAAATTTACGTGGAGGAAGTTATTTCAGTAATTCCATACATTTACATTACTTGTCAACCCAAACCTACACACGTTACAACAAGAATTAATTGAAACCGCAAGCATAGTTGAGGATTTCTCGAGAATGTCTATCTTACCAGTAAAAGCGTTGCAGAAAGGTCGTTTCTTGGGGTCGATTATGCTCTCCTTCGCCAAATAATTAACTCCATCCTGCCGAACAGATTAGCACGTCAGAGATTGTATTGAACACAGGGAGACCGCTAAAATAATTAATTTCGAAAATGCAGTTTGAGGTGTAGACGCAATTAATTAGTTATTTTATATTGAACTGCACTATGTACCTACGTGTTGTGTTGTTTTGATCCGTTTTAAAATTGAAACCGCGTGAATTATTTTACCCTGACTACATTTATAGTATATAACACTTAATTATTATTATATCATACTGTTTTATTTTTCGTATTATAAAAAAAATATTCTTCACAAAAGTTTATGATGCATCAGATCACGCCCCTAACTACTGTTAACTTTTTTTATCATTAATGGTACAAATTTAGGTATGCTGGCAAAGATGCGCATTTCATGGGCAGTGTTAAATGAAGCAATTAGAAAAACAATTGAATGAAATTTCAAAAAAATAATTAGATTATCTATCTTAAAGCCAAGTGATATTATTCGTATAACTAGTCGAACATGGTAGAAGCGTCCTTAAAGTAATTTTATTTGAGGTAAAATGAAACGCAACGAGTTAAAAAAAAACATCAATTAATGAAGTAAATCATCACAAACGTACTGAAGTATTGTACTGAATAACAAAGCTAACCGTGTACTCACAGCCTGCAGTTGAAATAGTTTCATATTAGAGATTAATTTACTTTTTTGTCAATATCTCTGCTACATATAAAAAAAAATCATCTACGTTCACATGGTTGAAAAGCTCTTTTAAAAGCTATGTAATTAAGTGTAAAACTTTCGAAGCGGTTGCATTAAAGTTTATCAAATTATTGAGAAAAACTGAAATGGACAAATCTTGGTTCTTTCAAAATAACTTAAAATTTAAAAAAAGTTAAGGCAAATTTGAGACGATATTTCTTGGAATTATTAAATTCTGCAAAACATTTCCCATTTAACCGTTGCTCTATGTTTTCTAATAGCAATAATAATGGTGAGCGTCGAAATATGGTCACACTGTACACAAAAACAACACCAGAAAAATTACATGGAAGTGGTACACTAGTCAAATATGGTGGAGTAGCTGGTGTATATAAACTTATTATGTGTTAATAAAAAATTGTCAAATTTCAATTATAATAATCCCAACGACAATCTATCAATTGATTGATGTTAACTCCAATAATCTAAATCATTATAAAAAAAATTATTTGAACAGTAAGAAAAATTATTTAGGTATTACATATTTTTTTTTTTATTTTCACACTAAATACTAATACACTTACCCGTTTAGGTAAAAAAACAGCGTGTGTGTAGACTAACAGCAGACTGCTTACTATCATTACTGCGATGAGGAAAACCGAGGTCATGTTCCCTAAAAGAAGATTGTATCGTTGTCATTAACATTAACATTGATAAATGGATAAGTTTTATGGAGATCTCCCCCGCTTGTTAACAACCGGATTACAATGAAATACTTTCGACTACCAACTGAGCGGCATACCGCTGTCGAGAGGGTAAGAAAAAGGTGCATGGAGGGATCGCTGCTAACTAAAGCTTTCGCCCCCTCCCTTTAGAACATAACATATTTATTCCGGTAATATTATAATGTTCGGAATTTTCCTAATAAAAAGTACGCCTTTGTGCATTCGGCGGCGAGATATTCTATGTGTGTGTTATTTGTTTTCGAATGAAGCGTTAAAGCATCCGAATTATTTCGTTCCATGTGAATCTAAAAGGAATGAGCAACAGTGGAGATAAAGCACTATTGGCTTACACAAACGATTTATTTGTTCTACTTTGTCGTTTGATGTATAGAGATAAAACCATTCATGTGATGAGATTTTCTGATACAACCTTTTATTAATAACACGCGAAAATTTTGCTATTGCCGTTATGAAGCTTGATTCAATTGAGTAAGCGATCGAGGATAATCAAAATTATCAACAAAATTGTGAACTTGCTATTATTATAGCTGGATAAATAAAATAGAGCGTAATTTTAGCATTCAAATCACTCATAGCGTATTGTGGCTTTTAACATGTGGAGTAATCATAAACATAAGATATCAGTTTACCCCCGCGCTACATAAAAAATATTCGAAACAATTGTTTTAATCATAAGCAGATCCAAATAGTAATAAAAAGCATGATAAAGAAATTCAATTATCTTTGCTACCATTAAATATAATTGAAACTTGTTCCAATAATATATTCAGAATAATGTATTATATTTATACCAAGAGCGCATTTTCTACCTGTCGATTGCCGTAATATGATAAAAGAAGGATGAAAAACATTTCTATTAGTTAACAAACTCGAGAAATACGCATGCTATTCTGCTGGGCGATTGTGTGTCAGATATACGCTTCGATTTACCATCTCCAGTCCGCATGCTATCGCTGTCTAACGGCAAGCACTCACCGCTATTCTCTACCCTTGTCTAACTGCTACAAAATGCTATCACCACATCGATCTTTTCAATTTAAGCTAATTCAACATACCCCGTATTCCGGACACGGCGAGGTGAGGGGAACGATTAGCTAGGCATGCGTAATTCACTTCCAGTTTAGCCAGCCTTCGATTCATTTCGCTCATTCCTTAAAGACAGTGCCGGAAGTTAGGGTACGCTCCTCAAATTTTATAATGGTTAGTAAGTTTTGATCGCGGTCAGTAATTTTATAAAGAAAAAAAAACTTATTCGAAAACAGTCCGACGTTTTGAAACAAATTTACATTAATAATAACAAAAATAAAAATGTCCTAGCGAAAAATGTCAGTGATACCGAAATAAGTTTGTGCATAAGGGGAATAAAATCCTAGTATGATGTCTCAACAAATTGCTCGCGGATGTAATAATAATGTAAAAGTTTTAAACCTTTTACACAAGAATAAATATCAATTGTACAAAATTAGCACATTCCAAGAACTTTAATTTGACGACTATTACTGTCACATGAAATTTTATGAATTAGTGGTTAATAAATATCCCAAACATGAATATTTTTTCAATAATATCCTATTTATCGACAAATAGGTACTTTATTTACTATTGTTAGGCTTTTTTTAGAATCTGCATTTGTTATTTCATTTGATTATTAACTTTTATAACTGCTTTTTATTCTTTAATTTTTCTTTTGATGTTGTTTATGAGCCCTGTCACTGAAATTTATAGTTTAGGAAAGAAGCATGAATGTTTTATTTGTCAAATAGTAGTTATTTTTCCCTTTTCACCAACACAACAACAATAAATGTAATGTTGGATTTAATGTTACTTTTACAAACTTCATGAAGGGAGAAAAAGAATTAATCAGTTTAATTCAGCTGAACTATAACAATTCGCCATACGTTAATAAATCTGTGCTGCGGATTCGTGAGTAGCTACGCTCACAGTTGAAGTCCTTCCCATTTCCAGTTGCCCAGAATGCTATCGACATCTCGTAATTTTTTACCCGGTATAAAAAATAATGCATATACGTATTGTTTCTTCCGCTCTTGTCCTCGCTACGAGATGATGAGACTTAGCAGTGTAGCAGTACAGTGTATTACTGAAGATGCAGTAATTTACTGCAAAATATGTACACGGTAAAGATTTTACGCTATAGCTTTGTATGTAATCGTATTGGTCACATGTTGTGTTACCAATAACTCAACACCGACAGCAACGTTTGGAGTGGTGTAGGTTGCGACTGCACTGGAACGTAGAGTGGCATAGGAGAAGCACGTGCACCAAATTGTGGGGATTACTATATGAGGTGCTATAACTTATGGGAGTAAATCTCGTTTGATATTAGTCCGAGCCAATATGAACGCCTAGCGATATGTAGATCAGGTGATACAACCCTATATTCTTACATTTCTGCGGCGATTAGAAGACCTACTTGTTCAGCAAGATAATGACCGCCATGGCAATTCCGATCTCCATCGAGTATTATAAGGAGAAGACTGAGGAACTTACTGCATCATCCGCAGACGCTGTAAGCTCTTCAGCATGAATTACAGGATGCTTGGGGAACAACACCTCAAAAGGAAATTTAACATCTGCTAGAACCGATTCCGCGAAGAGTGGGGAGTGTGTAAACAATAAAGGGACGAACCTATTATTAATAAAAATTATATTCATATTTTGTTCTTTTTCTTTGAAATTTTAATCAAGTGCTACTTTTAGTAGTTAAACACTTTAAGTCTAGTAAGAATAAATTAACACTAATCAATAAATAACCAAACACGACTAAAAACACTTATTAAACTAATTTACTTAAAATACTATTTATATTCAATTTATTTAAACTGATTTATGTTCACCGTCCGCTTTGGTTACTTCGGTTTTCGCGACTCAACTATACAAAACTGCAACACTCACTCACTTTCTACTTGCGCGTGTGTTTATATTTGCCGCGCTGAACTCAGAAGAAATCTATATGTTTCTTCAATATTCCAGTGAATTCGCGCTAGAAATGTCTATTGGGAATTGACGCATCGTGCACTAGCGCCCTCTATGACAGTCTCATGATCTAAGAGATCTATCTTGAGGAATTACATACGCACTCGAGAAACCCCCTTATCGAAATATCATAATCTATCCTGCTAAAAAAGTTAGCGATGTAAGATGTACTAATCAAAATTTCAGCTCCCACCTGCCCTAAACGTCGGATGGTGTAGATCGGGCTCCATAGGCTTCCATAGGAGATCTCCAGCCCAATAAAGTCCTAGAAATCTTACTGGCTCCCATCCTACCGCCTGCGTGCGTGTTATAAATTATAAGTGTTGTACTTTCCCTTCATTAAATTTTTTCATCGTCATTGTCAGAAAACCACAGCGCATCTTTCACAACTTGGTCCGCCACGCGTTCTGTCGTAATGAATGACGCAATATCTGCAGTAATACCGTAAGTACTTGCGTTTACAGGTAAGCCATTTATAGAGAGTATCCGGTAAGAAACCCTGTGATACACCGTAATTCAATACAACCCTCTCCAATACTTGTCTATTCTAACAACCACGCCGAGCGCTGTTTCTCAAATAACTGCAAAACAAGTTGTTCGAAACTCCTCGTACTTCGTGTACCTCACTCGTGTACTTTTCTTAATAATAAGTCGTGGTTGATGCGATCAAAAACTTTAGATAATAGCAAGTCTTTCCCGTCATCAAACGCTTCATACGCGTTTTTTATTAAATCAACCGATATCGTTGAGCTACCATTCCTATATACACTTCTTCATGTTGTGCTTGCTTGAACAAGTTGTTATTTAAAAAAAAAAGTAACTAACTTTTCCTTTTTGATAACCATTTCCAAGACTTTGAATATTGCTGGCAGGAGCGCGATGAGTCTGCAATTTTATAATTCATTAATATTTACCTTTTTATAAAAGAATCCAGTTTTTGCTTTCTTAAGTTCTTCTGGAAACACACTATTAAGCAGGCAATTGTTAATGGAGTCACCTAGAGGCTCAGGTATGTAATAGATACTCCTCAAGATGGTCGTTATGCCATCTTTGTCGGAGCCAAAGAGCGTAAAACTTTTCCTAATTTTGTTTGTATTTGTAGGAGGGAAAAGGATGCCCTAAATCATCAAGGTTACAAGTTTATAGATTAGAAGATGTTTTTATGGTTTTTCTACCATTCCTTCATTTGTTCATCAATATTTTGTTTAAAATTACCTTTTTCAAACAGCTCTACAAGTACTACTGATATCGTATAAAATTTTATTTCATACTGACAAACTATGGCTAAAACTAAATTACTACAACATCTACATTAAAAATCAAAAAATGACATTATCTTTTGAAAATCACGTGACTGCTCTTGCTATAGTACGGTGCGAGATAGGCATTTTAACACAAAGATAGTGATATAAGGTTGACGTCAGGTATGATAGAGATATTATATGGATCGCTTGCTACTTTGAATGGGCTATATAGGCATGAATGTAATTAATTATAATTGGTCTGAACAACGTTCTTTCAATTTTAAATATTGATTTTGCGTGAATAGAAAAACAAAAAAAAAACACGAGTTCACGATCAATTCTTTCCACCTACCTCTCCAGTATCACAATGTATTTTTATAATGTGGTTATAGTAAGTAGCCACATAGAAACAAAGCCAAATGCTTTACGATTGCAAAGTACTTTGTACCTAATTATAAGTATATATAAGTCTTCATTGGATTTAAATTACAAAATCATACATTCAATACATAATAAAAAAGCATTATGCAAAAGTAACACAGATAATAACTAACCTATCGACACCAGCGAGTTGTAGTTATTAATAAGTCGCAACTACAAACAAGTATACTCGAATAAGGTTAATTAGCTTTTTAACTAACTTTAATTTTGTTTTGCCTGGTCTATTCGTGAGAAGTGCACTGCCCAACAGATTTAATATCGCCATTTGTGGCGCAGTGAATTTACCGTAATCATGGTATGCCATGCAATAAACGATAGTTACTATAGTGACAACTATCGAGGCGTAAAGTTTGTAATTTTTCAAAAATACTCACTCTTAATGCAATATATTTAAATTAAAATTAATGCATCGACGAAATGAAACACTAGTACAGTATAATTTAGCAATAGTGGTTGTATATTTAACTATCAATAATGTTGAGTTACTTATACTTACTGCAAATATGTAATTTATTTTTTGCACAATTTTGTGGTGTTATATTAACTCGAATAGTCTAATGGTCGATAATCTACCACAACATTAAACTGCTAAAAAATAGTGCTTGCTACGTTTTTCTTAATAGAATCTAAGCTCTTGCTCGTATATGCTGGCAAAGTTAAGAACTAGTTATGATGGCAATTATGTGAATTACGTAGAAAAGCTAAGATTAAGACCTCTTTGAGACGAGGCAATTAGTTGATTCCACTAGTTGAACGAGCGGTTGTCAAGGAGCACACTGATGTACCAAATGATTAGGAACTGTTTGAACCCTTTCACACGGAGTCAACTTGTCCATTTCGGAGACTTCAATAGATCTTCAATGACAATCAACTAGTTGAGAGTAAACCAACCAACTTAGTTGAATCAATCAACCACCCCGTCTGAAAGCGGCCTAAGGATCTGTCACGATTGGCAACTCTCAGGTCTCTTTCAGACGAAGCGGTTTGGTTGATTCAACTAGGTTGCCTGGTTTACCCTCAACTAGTTGATTGTCATTAAAGACTTAGACATCACACATGGCATTTGCCTATAATGCTTGGGTGGGTATAAGTTCGTAGGCTTCAAACCTTGTATTCATATTTGTAGCGGTGACAAGTTTAGAATTATTTCCGTAAGCCTTTTAATGCTCTCTTTTTGAGAAACAACTTGTATTTTTTAACATTAATTTGCAGTGGCTCTTGCTTGCACCAGTTGTCAACCGTATTTACAGCGCTTTGAATTCGTTCTGCCAGAAATTTTGGAAACCACTCTCTAGCGACTAATATAAGATTGTTAGCATTAACCCCGGCGATGATAGCCTTTCCCCGTCAATTTCCGTATCAGGTTGTCCATTACGGTAGTCCACAGTGTAGGAGACAAAACTCCGCACTGCTTGGGTGTTAGCCTCGCTGATTGAGGATGTAACTGTACTTGTTTGTTATTTCCAGGCTAGCCTTTATGCAGTGCAGAGGCTTCGATGTGACGCCTTTTCTTCATAGAGCATCAATAATTGGATCTATAGCAATGTTATTGAATACTCTTTGAATATTTCGGAATATTGTTAATTGTAAAAGCTAATTCTTTGATTTCTATAAATTTTGAAATTAGCCTGTTGAGATCTTCTAATGCGACCTCCGTAGACTTTTCCACGATATCTCTTATGTGCTTATCCAAAAAGCATTCAAATGTTTTTAGTATAAATGGCGATAAGCATATTGATTTATATTCATATTGTCTCTTTTAGTGAAGTACATGTTTGAACAATAAATAAATGAAAAACCAACTGGTTTTGTTCTTCTTCACCATCTTTATTTTTAAAAAATATCTTTTAGATATGTTTCGGCATAACCGTGCCATCCTCAGGTCTCTACAAAATTATTTAAAATGTATATTTCAAATGTACTGTAAACAAGATTCTTGTTTACAATACTTTTCCTGATATATAAAATATACACACGAATACACACACTTCCATACATTCATTCACGCACAAATTCACAATCTCTTATTTCTAAATATACATGCTTCATAATTAACCATTATCAAGATAATTTACTACTTGTTTTTATTTTGTTTTCGTGTCAGGAAGAAAACTCATTTTATATATATTATATTATATATTCATACATTTTCATATAATTGATTCATTTATGTTATTATACAACCAAATTTTTCATTTGTTTAGTTAAATATTTTATAAATTAACTAAGTAATAACTTTTTTAAAAATGTATATCCGATATATATGTAAATAAATTTCAAATATGTATATCATGTAACAAATTTGCATTTCAAATAATTTTGTAGAGATCTGAGGATGGCATGATTATGCCGAAACATGTAGGTAAAAAATGTTTTTTTTTTAAATAAAGAAAGTGAAGAAGACAACCAACCAGTTGTTTTTTCATATATTTATTGTTCAAATATTGATTTACATTACTTTAATGTTTGATGGCAGATTTTATTTAATTTGGGTAGGTATACTTCCCTCACATACTTTTTACCATGTAGTTGGTAAACATCCCCAGACAATGTATCCTCTAAAGATTTTTGTAATTTGTGTATTCCTTCTTAAATAGGAGTAGAACTATTCCCCCGCAAAGGTGTGATACTGACAACGCAAATGAGAAATTGAGCCTTTAATGCAGTGAATTGAAGCTTGTCAGCTTCAGGAAATGAAAAACTATAGAAAAGATTACCGTAAGGCGCGAAACTACAAATTTACTTTGGAAGTTTTACTTCTTCTAAAACATGAGTGCCAACACAACGGACCATGGTTCTGCGCAATATTGCATAGATGGGCGTTTAGTTGATATGGTTTCTAGTGGTACCTGTACACTTCTGTGTTTTCGTATCCTTCACTTTAATTTTATTTTTTAATCTATTTGTATCTAATAATGTTTGTGTTATGGTAGAAATATTATAGCGGTATTTATTATATTTACTTTATGGAGTATGCGCAAGTTAGTATCCCTTACTATTTCTGTTCACCTCCTTTAATCTCTGTTTAAATCTCCACTGCTCATTGCAGTTACAAAGTTTGCATGATATTTCCTCTTTTTGTAAACAAAATGAACTCAAAATATCCTAAAATGCTAAAAATACTGCTTGCTAGTTTTCTCTTGCGGCTACATTTTCAATATATCTGGGAGGAGACAAAGGGGTAGCAAAACAACAGTTTTAGTTTAAATTTATTGTTCACATGAAAGAAGAGTACAAAAAAATAAAGGTGAACGTGTGGACGAAAGTCATAGGATTTACAACAAAAATATTAGATAATAGACAATATTAGACATAAAAAAGGATATGCCCCGGGATAATATGTTAAAAAAAATTAGCTTTGTGAAGGAATTCACCACAAAGCTAAGTAACAGGAGCGAATGGGATCATAACACCATCTTGAACTTGAATAGAAATGCCATCAAATGGTATGCTGCTGGCTCCAAAACGGCAGAAGGAACTGGAATAGGAATATATGGGCCTAGAACTACATATTTCGAAAGCTTGGGAAAATACCCAAGTATATTTCAAGCGGAAATACACGCTATTGGAAGATGTGTTCAGTTCAATATGGATAGGAACTATCGGAAGCAGGAGATTATCATCATGTCTGATAGTCAAGCAGCCATCAAGGTGCTGGGCTCATATGAAATCAGTTCCAAGATGGTCTGGGAATGCCTAGGGAAATTAAATGAGCTAGGCAAAAGAAATAAAGTAACCCTCCTGTGGGTTCCGGGTCACACAGGAGTGGAAGGAAACGAAATAACGGATAACCTCGCAAAAAAGAAGCTGGAATGCCTTTTGTAGGGCCTGAACCCTTTTGCGGGTTAAGTAGCAGTACAATACTAAAGAAACTAAAAATAGAAATGGAGCAGAGAAAATCCAGTTACTGGGAAAATCTCCAGGTAATGAGGCAAAGAAAAATTCTTCTGGGAACTTATAACCAGAAGAGGTTTACAGAATGCATCAACCTGAGTAAGAACAATGTTCGCATATTAACAGGAATACTTTCAGGCCATTGTAGACTGAAAGGACACCTGAGTAAGCTTGGATTGGAAAAAGATCCTGAATGCAGATTTTGTGGGGAACAGGATGAAACACCCATCCACCTCCTCTCAAACTGCGTAGCATTATGCAACTCGAGGGCATTGCACCTGGGAGCATGTGAAATCGAAGAGGGAGACTTACCTAGACTGGGGCCCTCTGACATCCTACACTTTCTGAAAGGAATAGGATTGGAAGGCCAGCTGTAAAGCAGCAAGAATAGGGGACACAATAGATCGTTTAGGTCGCAGTGTAACACCACCCTTTTATTTACATACATACATACATAGACATCAAAAATAGTTAAAACAGGGGCTGTATTTAATTACGAATAACACACACTTCCACACATACATTAAAACGGTAAAAATATAGCTTCTGTTTTTCAAATTCATTGTAGTTAACTATTTTTGATACCTAATATTGCTAAATAATTATAGTTAGTGCGTCGCACCTTTACTTGCATGATGAACAAAAATTCAAATTTGTTTGGTAAGAAAAGATACCTCGGTTTTGTACTGGATTTTTTATTTAGTACAATGATTACTTTTCCACAGTTCTCTTACGCGTTTATCTTAAACTTTTTCGTTATTTTCCTTTCTCTGGACTATGTATGAACTTGAGCAACAACAGGGTTGTTTTGCCAGCCCTTTACTTTTCTTTACCATCTTCTGTTAGAAGTTTTACGTTTTAGTTTTATTTTAACATGCATCTTTTTGTTAATTTTTTTTATTGTTATATTAGAACCTGTTTCGAATTTAAAGATTCAAAGATAACAAGTAACCATTGTAAACATTTGTGTGTTTGAAAAATTTATTTTGAGTTAAGCTATCTCCTAGGGTTGGTTATCTTTAGTTTTTACCTATTTCATTTTATTGCAATAGCTACATTTCATTGTATATTTACCAACATCTTCAGTCTTCAACTGTAAATTAACATTCTAAACTAAGTTATTAATGTTGCTTGTGTCTTTTTCCTTCAAATATAATAATTATTACTTGATTGTAGTATATTTATAATTACGCTTACCTAAAATTTATTTTTTCCCCTTATTTCCTTTACCCCTCGACAATTACCAACATGTTTTCCTTATTACATCGTGTTTGATGTTGTTGTATTACACTTATTTATCAAATATTAAAACTGCTACATATCTTTTGTACAATTTGATTTGAATCTATATTTTTCCAAAATGGTGAAATGTTCGGTAAAAAAAATACAATTTCTTTATACTTCACTTGATTTTTTATAATACGTAAGTTATTTTAGTATGCACGTAATATGTATGCACATAATTTATTTAGAAATTACTATTGGAGTTCACCCCATATTTCTTTATTATATATATTTATAATTGAAAATGATGTTCCAATTTTTTTCCCTAAATACTGTTTTTAGAAAGGAGAACATTCATTTAAGTAAGTTTCGAAAAGAAGAAACCTAAATGCGCGAAGATACGACTTTTCAAACCAAAAACAAACCAAAAAAATAAAAAAACAATTGAACTTTTCTTAGAATTACGCATGTTTTAATTACAAAACAGCCAATTTAAAATGTTATCTTATTTTCTTATTGCACTTAATTTTATATTGTCAAAAAATAATTTAGAGCATGTTTCGTTATCCAAACAACGCCATATAGGCTCATGTTTTATTATTCAAATTCCATATTAAAACCTCATTCTCATTTTTTCTTAATTAAATTATCGATCACTATTATTTACGATTACGAAGCCTAAAACATTTTCGATTAAATTTTATGACTTCTACTTTAAGTAAAACACTGCACCAATTCATGGTGAAGAAGCAAGAAATTACAATCCGAAAAGGGTAAAGCGAACAAACTTATGCCGTTAAACAATCTGGACTTTAGGTTACCTAAATCTGCACATATAACATAAAAAATGTATCATTTTACTTCTTTCCCCTTTAATTAATAATTGAGTTCTTCTTACGTATTATTTTGACTATCAAAGTATTGACATGCAAAACATAGACGTTTTTCAATTTTTCAATTTTTTTAAAGTATTTATATTAATACAACATTCAAAGTTAGCTTTACGGCGTGTAAACAAGTATCTATTAATTGTTAAGACAGATGAAAACAAGCGATTAAAACATGATGTGGCATTCTTCTAAAGCAATTTAAAAGAGAATTCTATTAAATAATCAAATAGGAATGAAAGCAATAAAAAAAACAAAATCAGAGAACGTAAATCGATGCGCACTAACCTGTTGCTAGTTGAGCAATCAAACTTCTTCGAGTACTATGATGTAATGGTATTAGGAAGGAACTAAGTAGTGGAGGCGACGTGTAAGGGATTTATATAAACAGGCATCCACCCCTCCTACCCTCACAATCGCGCTCTACCACCCGCGTAGAATTATAAATATCCATAACAGCTTTTAACTTTTGACGCCCAAGTCGATGTGGTGCCGATGTGAAGTAGAAAGAGAAGGCAATGAAGGGTGGCGATCTATCTATCAGTATAAAATTAATCTCCTAATTATATCGCTGGGCAATTAAAACTCCCTCTTAACGTAACAAAATATTTCCTGTTTTATATTTTTTTATATAACACAATCTCAGAAACGTTTTTTTAAGAATATCATATAAAAAGTATAAGACAGTGGCATCACACAGAAGGATATATTTCTTTATTTTTAATTGACCTACTTTCAGTAATATCACTGGATATTACTGGACAGGGTGCCCCATCGAACTGGTTCGTTAAGTTCCTTGGAACTTCTGCTAGAAACTTGATTTTGAAACTTGCAGAGTAATCATGGCCCACTGTGATCTACTTAAGAAAAACTTAAGAAAAATTTATTCGTATAAAGGTTAGTTCGTATCAAGGTCAGTAAGTGAATAGTAAGATTGTCAAAATTCGTCTTTTTTAAAAGTCCGATACCCGTCCAGTGCACTACCCCGTTCCAAGTTACCCGGGTACCAAATAGCTATTTTGTTTACATGTTCTCCCTTCCATTAAAAAAAAAAACTTTTTGTTTTGCAATATTTGCCATACAAAATAAAATTACAAATCAATGTTAATAAGGTAGTATCATTTGTAGCTGATAAAAATCATTATGTATAATTAATGCAATAAAAAATTATATAACCAATTTCATCACTACATATTTAAGAAATAAGAGAATAAATAAAATGAAAAATTGATATGGAACATTTTAAAAAGAACCAAATCAAATTTGAAGTTTTTATGTTAAAATTAATTGTGTAACAGGCAAGTCACTTGTAAGAATCAATAGACATCTTTCAAGATAAATATCTAGGTAACATAGAAAAAAAGTTATTTTTAGATTTTAAATGTCTTGCCTGCAAATAATAGATACACTTTAATAATAGATCAAAATTTAAACCACAATTTTAATTACGATATACTAAAATTCTTGAGGTTGAAAATAATTACAACAAGCGGTTATTTCTAGAAGTGGTGCATATTAACAGTAATCAATATTCAATTAATTTTAAAACAGACACAAATCAACTTAACCATATTCCTTGTAACATTTTACATAGTATCAAGTAACATTACCTTATTGACCAAAATGTTTTTCTGACTTTTCAACAATCCTAAATTCCAAAACTTTTAATTATATCATTATTTTTAAATTTGTAAGTATTATTTTATATTTTCATTATTATTACTTCATATCCTTTTATAATATTGTAGAAACCCTCCTTAACGAAGGCATTAAATAAATGAAGAAATATTGAGGTCATATAAAGTGGTATTTTTATTAAATAGGCCACATTACCCATACATCTAATTTTATTCCTTAACGAACTCCGGTCGGTAGTTCTTTTCAAGTAATTTTTTTATATACAAAAGAATCATTTTAGAAAATATAGCAGTCTTGTAAATAAAACCACAATCTTCTTTCAAAATATATTTAGTTTAGCGAAAGTTAAAGTCTGTTAAGATTGTTTTTACATTTCTTTACTTACCATTATAATAATGTTACAACTATTATAACGTCATTTATATTTCAAAAAAGAAAACACAAAAAAGGAATTTGGAACATAAATTTATTTTTTCCTTTTTTTTGTAAATGTATACACCATAATATTTTGCATTCGAGTTATAAAAATAACCATCTGTTCTAAGTAATATTACATAAAATTTGCTAATTTTAATCTACCAAAATAGAACTCCTAATAGTAAGTGTTGTTTTATCTAGATACCGTTTAGAGTTAGTTATGGAAATAGTTGAAAAGCATCCTCAAAGCGCAAAGTATCATTGTCTTAAAATTCAAGACGCATATTTATAATTTTGCCGTTATAGGAAAAAACGTGTTACAGCACTATATCACACGCCTCACAAAGGGGCTATACTTTTCCGCAACGTTCTTCCAAATATTGGCAGTAATTTGTTCCTTCGTTAACATTTCAAAAGTTTCGGGTATCTGAAGAGATACACTATTTTATAATGAATATAAATATTTCACAATAAACAGTAGATAAGAAGATAATAGTTAGTATAATTTTACTTACAAGGGAACACCGGCGGGTGTCCCCCTCCGATTTCGATGAAACTTAACAGATCGAAAGAGTACCTTAAAATAAGAGACACATATTTTACGGGTACCCCGTCCCCGGTTATTAGCTTTTTATGAAGATATCTACCTTGAGACCATGTATTATGCTGGAAATTGTGTTAAGGACAAAAACTTATTTCTGTTATAATTCATTTGATTTATATCTATAGACAAGTTTATTAATTTTGAAGCTTTATTATTATTTTTCTATTTTTACAATTATTAATTTTCTAAACTTGTTATACATCATCGTATTCTATGTAAAATCGGCCTTCTTTTGATGAATAAGAAAAAGAAAAAATGTAAAGAAAATGGGGCTACGGGGTACCCCGTCCCCCGTTATTAACTTTTTGCGAGTACGGACGACGCCACCCTTAGGGCCATGCAATTTGCTGCAAATTATGTTGAGAAGAAAATTTAATATCTGTTATAATTCTGTTAAGTTTCATCGAAATCGGAGGGGGACACCCGCCGGTGTTCCCTTGTTAGTGCAACTAAGCATCCGAATATATCCCCGCGCTATTTTTATTGTTTTTACCTCAATTATACAACATACTTATTATTTATTTATTAATTTATACAGCTTATGGCTAGCAAACATTCTATATTCTTCTAATTGCTACTTTTTAAAAGGTTTGTTGCAGACCAAAAAAGCTTAAGATTATTTAAAAAACAGAATAGGAAATTAGGTACGATATGTTGATTTACAAATGCAAAACATACCTTCGCATGGATAAAAATGCTGTTTATAGCTTCCAAAGTTGAGTGTTTCCAATGCTTTTTTCTGGCATTTTGCGGGCCCTTTGCAGGTAGTAAGTCTAGTTTTCCGATTTGGTGCTAATAATAAAACAAAACATTTTAAAACAAATAATTGCCAGATTCCCTTTTAAAATATTCAAATAAAGAATTTTTCTTTTTTTATAATAAATCGACCAAAAATATAAATAATAATCAAACATTTACAAAATATATAAAATTTCCTATGTAAATTATTCGAGAGAATAAATCAAATTTTTAAATCATACAATTCAAAATTGCCTATCAAAATAACAACAAACTACAAAACTAAATCTATACAAGATTAAATTCAAAAATTGAAAAAAAAATAAAACATCACACATAGTGTATAAGATAGACTGTCAAAATTGTAATGGTGTATATATTAGAGAAACCATGCAATATTTATAAAATAGAATGAAGGAACATAAATGTGATAAAAATCTAACAGCTTTAAAATACATGAAATAACTTAAAATCATACATTCGATTTTAACATATAACAGTTTGAAACAAAGAACAAAATTTAAAAACGCGTAATATACTCGAAATGATTCAAATTTATCAACAAAAAACGCAGTTAATGATAAAACAGTCATACAATACTTCACAAAACTATATAACTTAATTTTATAACAAAATACAATAATATTTTTTAGAAATCTATTTAATTACAAAATTTAATAACGTTTTCATATTTAACTAAAATAAATAAACGCAATATTGAAGCGCAACCTTTAAATAAAACAAAAAGATGTATTAAAACTGTATAGTAAACAAACAATTATGTTATTGTAAGTTCCGGATTGGTGGATTTGAAGTTGAACCATTAAAAGCTGTTCTGTACCCAATCCTTAATTTTTTTTTATTATATTTACGGCCGGTTTCGGACTATGCCATCTTCAGGTACATAAAACGTCACTGTATGGATCAATCATGTATCAAGTATGAAGTATGAAGTAATACTATTAATTAATAAATGAAACATTACATAAACAATAATAAACTACATGTCGAAAGTCAAAATTTTTAATTTGTTAAATTTAAAACACGTATTGTACTATTGTAATACCGAGGATGAATACAGAACAGCGTGTTTTTTTTGCTTTTAATCGTCCAAAACAATTTTGTCATTTATTAAACATTTTTTTTTTACAATTTATACTTTTACTTCTTCTTTATAACTTAACAAAGCTCTTGAAATAAAGGCAAAACGTTGTTATATATTTCTATATTTTTCTAAAAGACCTACATAATGTTCACATTTCTTCGATTGGCGACATAGTTAGTTTTGGTGGAGGCGACGGTATATATGTATGTAGCTATTACATACTGTTAGTTAGGATAAAATACATGCATTGAGATTACATATATCGCATAATGTGGAAGAAATAAAGTTGTTTGCATTAGTTACAATAAAAGTGGAAGATTCGAATCTATAATGAAAATAAATCCGTTGGTATTAACTTAAAAACCCAAGTATTTCATTTTCACGTTTTAATGTTCTTTTACTTATTCTAATAAAAATTACAATAACAAACTAGTACTGAACAGATAGGTGTAACGTACATACTAAGTAGCAGGTCTAGAATGAACATCAACAACATTTTTTGTCGTATAATGGACGATGGATATTTTGAGGATTACATCGGGTACCATTTCCGCGCTATATAGCAACCGCTATATCGTAGGACGTAAAAATATTTTTTGAAAGAAAAATCCCATTTCACCCCAATCACATTTAAATTTTAACTGTACAAACTGCCAGCGAGCATTTCCATGTCCTACTCTCAAATACATTTTTGATACACGGTTGGTGTATAGTAATTGTCAATTCGGTCAATACCTGTTGGGTGAAGAAGACACGATCTTCCGGGGTGGAGATTAGATTAGATTTTATAAAGATCTATTTTCTAAATTTGGATCATTATATCTGGTAATCCACATTTGAATTTGCCGCATCTGCAATTAACAATTAAGAAATGTAACTTGTAATTAGGTATGTGTACAAAATACTAAACGGTAGGCCTAAAATATGATAGATCATGCAAGGTGGGAAAATAAAGCGTTGTAACAGATAATAGGAATTGTGATCATTAGTGACTAAAAAGAAATATACGTTTAATTTATTTTATTTTTATTTACATTTCGTGCAACCCACTGGTTATTTACTTTCTTAGGGTACATATCTTTACGCTAGGGTGCCAAAGATTGATTATTAATAAGCATTGAATTAAGCCAGATATTATAATATAAAACTAGAACTTGGCCAAAGAAAATAATACAGTCTCCATTATACATTGGTATTTTTAGTTGTGCATTTTTTTCAACAGAAACCTTTTATACATGGTGCGTCATGTAACAGTGGCCAATACCAACCTTTTTTATTTTAAATGCTACACCCTGTATATTATTCAATTTTTGAATTCTTTAGAAAATTCTAGACATATTTTATTTATTTATTACATGTACAATTTCCTATACCTATCTTCAACTGCTTTGCAAAAATAACATTAAAGAAAGGAAATTATTTCATTGAAGTAATCTGTTTATGTCTTAAACTTCTCCTAAAACCCCTCACCACAAACTGCACTAAACTGGACGTACGTTTCGATAGCAAAGCTATCATCATCAGCAGAAACACTGAACTAAATAACTACACTAAAACTACCCTAATTTATACCTAAAAAAGGTCATGGTACAATGATCACGGTCAGGGCTGACTGCCGTCATGCTTAACTAGTCACTAATCCTAACCCCGCCTAATTTACTACTTAATAAACCGTAAAGACAAGAATTTAATGGTCCTAAATCTGAATTCATTAAAATATGTTTGTTTTTATATATTTCCATACCCTCATAATAAAACATATATAAATAATATAAAAACAAACATATTTTAATGAATTCAGATTTAGGACCATTAAATTCTTGTCTTTACGGTTTATTAAGTAGTAAATTAGGCGAGGTTAGGATTAGTGACTAGTTAAGCATGACGGCAGTCAGCCATGACCGTGATCATTGTACCATGACCTCTTTTAGGTATAAATTAGGGTAGTTTAGTTATTTTAGCTCAGTGTTTCTGCTGATGATGATAGCTTTGCTATCGAAACGTACGTCCAGATTAGTGCAGTTTGTGGTGAGGGGTTTAGGAGAAGTTTACCGCATTACCAGTACCACAGTTTGGAGTATTTTTGTTATGTTTATGTCTTGATATTGCAAAAAAAAAAAACATAAATGTCAATATAGGAGATGCTCGCCGCATGCGTCTTGGCAACATCCTAATCTTAAATAGAAATTTCTTCTAACGTTACTCAACATCTCAGGCGTGACCGATCTACTCGCTAGCGTTATTCGTCTTCTTAAGTCAGCTGAGTCGAGGGGTTTAGTTTTGTATATAATGCTTTTGACGTATCCCCATAAAAAGATGTCTAAAGGCGTAGATTAGATTAGGATTGGGGTGGCCTATCGACCTGTTTCACCGCGACTTTTTCAGATTTATTGTGATACCCTTTTTTCCTAGAGGACGCTCTCTAATTTTGCCCTCTTAATTAGACCCCCCCACCTCCTCCCCCATTACTAGAAACCTTGTCCTCGCCAGGCCTTCACATTGGCACAGCACATGAACTGGTGTTTCTTCCTCCTCTTGGCAGTATCTGTAGGTTGCATCGTCTGCCAGGCCTATGTTGTACATATGCCTATTCAGTCTACAGTGACCAGTCAGCAGACCTACGATCATTTTGACAGTCTTCCTGTCTTTATTCAGTAGATCTCTCGTGAATTCAGGCCTTTGCTCCTTTAGGAACTCTTTTGCCTGCCTTTGCCCCGGTGATTTTTGCCACCACTCTCTGGACTGATTATGTATCCATTCATTGATGGATTTTTTGATTTGCGATTTGGTAGTGCCGAAAGAGGGGTCGGCTCCAACGAATGGCCTTGACGAACCTCGCCTGGCCAGCTCGTCCGCCGCCTCATTTCCTCTCACGCCCGAGTGGCTAGGGACCCAGGCCAGGGTTAGTTTCCTTTGGGTGCCCACCTCACTTAGGGCGCTTACACAGTCCCAAATCAGCTTAGAGGCCGCGCTGGTAGAGCTAATCGCTTTATGTGTGGACTGACTATCAGAGAAGATAGCCACGATTTTACTTGGCTCGGTACATCTTTCTGTCTCTCGGACACAATGATGGATTACGGCAACCTCAGCTTGGAACACAGCCGTGTCTTTGCTGAAGCTTACCGAAAGAGCCTTTTTAGGCTTCTTAGCGTATATTCCCGCTCCAACGCCGTAGTCCGTTTTAGAGCCGTCAGTATACCAGTTTGAGTCCGCCCTTACCGGAGTACCCTGCCTCCCAGTCCTTCTTTTCTGGTATTATAACCTGATATTTTCTATCTAGGTTAAATGTTTGAACCATGGCATCACATGGCATTCCTAAAAGGGGTGCCTCCTTGAGTTCGTCTAACAGTTTTTTATAATCAGCCCGTGCGATTTACTTATCGGTACTTGATTATGTAAAAGTCGTGTACTGGTGGACCCTTGTGGCTCTTGTACAAAAATATGTATTGGTGGCAGGTTCAGAATTACTTCAAAGTCTAAAGGCGTAAGATTAGGGGATCGTGCTGGCCATTTAATCGATCCTCGCCTCCCTATCCATTGATGTGGAAGTATTCGATTGGAAGGTAAGGCCGGACATTGATTTGGTACTCCATCTTGCTGAAACCATATCATATTCGCTGGAACTTGTGGGTTTGCTGGATCAGGATATAAGTTTGTCAATGTTGGCACGACATTATTTTGGAGTAGTGCTAAATAATTATCGCCATTTAAATTGCCCAATTCCTGCCCAAACATTAACCTTTACAGGGTTTTGCGTATGTTCTTCTCTCATGCAGTGTGGATTTTCCTTCTACCAATAGCGACAATTTTAACGATTAGCATGATCGTGTAATATAAAAGGTGGACTCATCAGAAAACAAAACATGTTCTAATTGGATCACATTGTTATCTAACACTGCCATTTGTTCACAAAAATACGTTCTACTGTCAAAATCGTGTCCATGAGCTCCTGACTTGGTATCATTTTATATGAATGCATTTTATTTTCTTTTAATGTTCGAATAATGGATGAATGGCTAACATCGGAGATTGTGGCTGCTTGTCGACTAGAAGTGTGTTGGTTTTCCTCAAACTCAAGCAAAATATCCAATATGTTATCATCACTTATTGCATTGGCAGCTGCTTTTTTATCTGCCTTACATGTCCAAGCTCGCGAAACTGCTTTTCTATTTTACTAATTGTCCCTTGGGATATAGGCGGCAAATTTGGAAATTTTTCATGAAATAAGAGAGCAACTTCCATTTGTGTCTGTGTGTTTCTCCATAACCAATCATCTGTAGAATTGTTATTTTGTGCATATCTGTTAAATGAACCATTTTTCTGATATGCAGTTAACGAAATTCAAACGACTATAACACTGACAACTGAACTGTCATGCAGGCAGACAACAATTTGCTAAGGCTAGGCGTTTTAAACAAAAGTAAAAGTATTTACAGTTTTTGTTTATTTCATATCAGTTTTTTTTTTTTTGTTTTTTTTTGCAACATCAAGAAATAAACAGATTACTTATTAGTTTTTGATGTGCTGTAGCGAATTTCTGTAATCAAATAATTTTCTTTCTTTAATGCTATTTTTTGCAAAAAAAAAACTGAAAACACTTAATATTTCCTAAACAGTTGAAGATATGTATAGGAATTGTACATGAAATATATCTAGAATTTTCTGAAGAATCCAAAAATTGAAAAATATACAGGGTGTAGCATTTAAAATAAAAACGTTGGTATTGGCCACTGTTACATGACACACCATGTATAAAAGGTTTCTGTTGAAAAAAATGCACAACTAAAAATACCAACCGTCGTGTCTGAACGTTTTTTCAAACACACACCCATTTATTTATTATCGAATTTATTCCATTTGGCTGACACACAGTGTATATGCAGAACCGCAATAAAAATTAAGAAATAATATATGAGGTAAATATTAAACATGCACCTACCGATAAGTTCACTTCTTGGGTTATCTATCTTTTTGTTCGTCCGTTCTCCAACAGTAATATTATTTTTTCCTTTAAGTTTCTAATAATGAGTCTCATTAGTTTTGATTTCTGAGCGTTTTTACTTAAAATGTTTCCAGGTGAGATATTCTTGAATGTATGCGACACTTGCTGTCCTCTATCGATGTCGCACACTTTGAACCACATACTGCTAGAAATTGGTATTCTTGAATTCTATGCGACTCGACATTTAGATGTGTCGTGTGGTCTTACGTGACAACATCGCAGAATGCAAACATCCATTCGCGGATATAGAAAAATAGTATTGTTAATGGTGGATGCAGAATTATTTTCCATTGATTTTATTGACTTTAGAAAAATGACATGCGATAATATCGTCGAAGGAATCTGTTAAAATTGATACTCACCCGTTTATGCTTTAAATGTTTTATTCTTCAGTTTTATTTAACGCTCATAATTTTTTGATACAATTTCATGATGTATGGATGTAATAGGGGTGTGTTTACCACTGCTGACTAAAAGATCTATTAGTGTCCCCTATTCTTGTGCTTTATAGCTGCCTTCCAACCCTATTGCTTTTAAAAAGTGTAGGATGTCAGAGGGCCCAGTCTAGGTAAGTCTCCCTCTTCGATTTCCACATGCACCCAGGTACAATGCCCTCGGGTTGCACAGTGCTAGGCAGTTTGAGAGGAGGTGGATGGATGTTTCATCCTGTTCTCCACAAAATCTGCATTCAGGATTTTTTTCCAATCCAAGCTTACTCAGGTGTCCTTCAGTTTACAATGGCCTGAAAGTATTCCTGTAAATATGCGAACATTGTTCTTACTCAGGTTGATCATTCTGTAAACCTCTTCTGGTTATAAGTTCCCAGAAGAATTTTACTTTGCCTCATTCCTGGAGATTTTTCCCAGTACTGGATTTTCTCTGCTCCATTTCCATTTTAGTTTCTTCAGTATGTACTGCTACTTAACCGCAAAAAGGTTCAGGCCCTACGAAAGGCATTCAGCCCTTTTTTTTGCGAGTTATCCGTTATTTTGTTTTCCTTCCACTCCTGTGTGACCCGGAACCCACAGGAGGGTTATTTATTTCTTTTGCCTAGCTCATTTAGTTTCCCTAGGCATTCCAGACCATCTTGGAGCTGATTCATATGAGTTAGCGCCTTGATGGCTGCTTGACTATCAGACACGATAATAATCTCCTGCTTCGATAGTTCTATCCATAATGAACTGAAACATCTTCCAATAGCGTGTATTTCCGCCTGAAATATACTGGGTATTTTCCCAAGCTTTCGAAATATGTAGTTCTAGACCCATATATTCTATTCCAGTTCCTTCTGCCGTTTTGGAGCCATCAATGTACCATTTGATGCATTTTATTCAGTTCAAGATGGTGTTATGATCCCACTCGCTCGTGTTACTTAGCTTTATGTGAATTCTTTTACAAGCTACATTTTTTTTAACATATCATCCCGGGGCATATCCAGTTTGATCACGTCAGCAGATTGAGGCCTATGCATAATACTCATCCTTGACCATTCTTAGGTGCGGTTCTTTCCGCCACACCTCTACTACTATGTGGAGGGGGGCAAGATCCAATACTACTTCAATAGCTGTGTTGGGCAGGTTCTCATAACCCCCGTTATGCATACACATGCTAATCTTGCACTTTCGAGAGGTTAATCTCGCGGTGGCCAGATTAGTTCTTTTGCTCCATGCTACTGATGCATAGGTGATGATCGGTCTCACTATCGCTGTATACATCAAAGCAGTATTTTTGGGTTGCATCCCAATTTTTCCCTGCAAAGTTCTCTGCACACCATCAGAGCTCTTTTGGCCTTGTTGGTTACTTCAATTCATGTTTTGTTCCATAGAAGTTTATTGTCTAGGGTAAGGCTAGATATTTAACTTCTGCTCTCCATTCTATATTTTGCCCATCCAGTTTTATGATTCTAAGATTGGATTTTCTTTTCCTGGTAAATGCTACTAGGGTTGTCTTAGTGGGGTTGACATTGAGTCCCATCGATTGACACCATCTTCTCGTGAAGTTCAACACATCTTTGAACTATGTCACAGAGGGTTATTCTAAAATTTCTCTTGCTTATATGACAATATCATCAGCATACCCTTTCATGATAGTAATTGTTATCTTTTGTTTATAACAAACACATCATATTTTAACGCATAGTACCCTTATATCCTATGGTGTTACGAATCAGAAATATTTACGTCAAATAAGTTCTCATACATCGTGCGACCCTTAAGAACGCATACCTCTGTGAAAAGAACAACAAGCTTGCGGTAGGGAAGCGTTCTGAAAATAACCGAAACGCGGAACTCGGCAAAACATGGACAAAATATTGAATCATGGATCTGAGGGACAGATATTAGTTATTTTGATTACTGTACATATATGGTTTCTACGTGACGCTAGGGCAATATTTTTAATTCAATGCTCTCATAGCGACAATGTGTGGTGTCTTCTTTGATCCTGGGTTCTTAATACACATTTTCGAGAAGGGATTATAATCAACCTTATGTCGTGTCATTTACGCTATTAATAACACGTTCGTTATCAACAAATATGTATTTATATTATTTTAGTCTGAAGTGGTATGCTGCATCCGATAAGCGTACGTTATAAAATAACATGCATGTTATGTACACTACGTTGTATGGAATAAAATAACTCCATACGATCTCTTGCAGTAATATGAATAACAGAAAAGTTATAAACAAAAGTGAGGTTAACTAATTAATGAAATTTCTGCTTTTAACTGTAATAATTAGGAAGAATTTTTCCAAGAAAATGGTTTCTCCTCACACAGGATACGAACCTGCATTCCCTCGATTGCCGGACGAGCGCTTTACCACCTAAGCGGAAGAGGCGAAATTCGACCGTTTTAACCGAACATACGTCGATATTAGATCTTGAAAGGCCGGCAGGACGGCAATTATGCAAACATTGCACGCTTTTTGCAGTGAGAAATTAACAAATTAATGAAATTTCTACTTTTGACTGTAATAATTAGGAGGAATTTTTTAAGAAAATTTTTTCTCCCCACACACAATTTTTCTTGGAAAAATTCCTCCTAATTATTACAGTTAAAAGCAGAAATTTCATTAATTTGTTAATTCTCACTGTAAAAAGCGTGCAATGTTTGCAAAAGTGAGGTTAGTTTACTGAATTGTTAATGGAAACGAGTCGATTTCAAGAATTTGCTGGCTTTTAGTTTATTAGAACAACTTTTAGCTGTTAATAATGACACTAACCGTAAAAAGATACACGACATAAAAAGGTTATATGTGTTTTTGTAGGAATAATTCTGTAATTGAAATAGACCTGACTTGCAAAATCATTTGAACTACTTCTTAACATTTTCGTAAATTTTTTTATAGGTAGATTTCCTTCGCATACGGTGCTCACATAACAAATACAACCAGTCACACAGCAATAAAGACAAACAGTAATAGCACTTAGAAGTAGAACATCTGTTTAAACATGGAAATACTAAATTTTCAAAGTATATTGATTAAGGCAGCATTTCTCAAACTGTGGTCCTCGGCCTAGTACCGGTCCTCAAGAAATATTACATTTTACAGCTTCATTACTTTCAATACAAATATTATATTCAAAAACAGGCCGATGCCAGCTAGCCTTTCCTTCTCCAAACGTCCATTAAACATAAAGTCCTTTCCAATCGGGAGTTTTATTTAAAAATCAGCTTTTACAAATTTCGGCTTGGATAAGAGGTTTGTCCTGCTCCATTATAATATGTGTGTGTGTGTTTCATTAATTTTAAATTCGTATATCATTCTACTTTTATCATTTTTATACATACACCGCTCTATCAGATGTCTTTAACAAATTACGGACCTGTTTTATCCTATATTTTTTGAACGACGTATCTTTTTCTGAAGATGGCCCCAAGCCGAAACATGCCCAAGGTGATTTTTAAATAAAACCCCCGATTGGAATTCATACACTTTATCCAATGCAATGGAGTTCAATAATAATAATTTTAAAAAGTGATTCTTTCTCATTGGTTGACGGAGAACTGGAGATCATTGAAAATAATTCATTTGCTAAAACGAATGAACACGCGAGGCGAAGCTGTCCGAATCGAAATTGACCTCTCGATCGGGGCAGGCGCATTAATTAGTAAATATACTTTTCTACCATGAGGTAAATCAGTTAAGTAAAGTAGTTTTCAGTATTTTATAACCTCCTATTTTATAATTATATAATATTTATCCTGGTGAGCACCTTTTAAAAAATCTGGATTAGTTTCACAATTATGGAGCTACTTAAGGGGGAAATCTCGTGTAATAGCCCTAAAACTAGGATATTTTAGGGATTTTATTTTATGAAAAAAATAACGAATTTTTCCAAAACTTTTGCAGTTTAAGACACTCTTGAAGTTTAAAATAACTTGTTTTCAGTTTGATACATCAATAATATTTCCATTTATAAGGGCGGATGTCCGACATGTTTAAATTCGATACGTCAATTTGCCCGATTTCTAGCTCCTCGCACAGACGTCGGAAATAAAAAAAATCAAAAAATCTTTCAGTTCATAGTTCATATCCGTAGTAAATTGGTGAACCAAAAAACTTGCACAAATATCAATATTTCACAAAATAGGGGCCATTTGAAAAAAAAATCCGATTTTTACCCAAAAATTTGCTTAAATTTGTTACATAAAAACATTGCTGATAGAATTTCTTTAAATGTGAAGTGGTTCACCGACAAATGACATATTTCAGTAATCTGTTTACGCGAGTTCCGGTCGATCGGTCAAATACTTCGTGAGTTATGAATCGAGTAATTTTGAAAAATGTAAAACCGAGAACACTTTCGAAGGTTTATATAGTGAAAATTGTTGCGTTTCAACGGCGGTGCTTTTCTATTATCATGACTTCCTTTCGAATAACTTGAAATTTTTCCACACTTTATGCATTTGGAATCAAAAATTGCAGCAAAAATTCCAAAATCTGTAGCGGTGAAAAGCTAACGGTCCTATGGCGCACCGGAAAACAGGTACGCTGTTTCGAGGATAAAGAGCTGAGCTGCGACTCTGGGATTTTCACTGTATGTTTTTGGGATGCCAAGCAAAAAAAATTTTTTTTGACTCGCTACACCAGATTCTCTCCTTAAAACAAAATCTGACAATTACTTCTACTAAAATAATAAATTATAAGCTATTAATATTTCGGACGTCTTTATTCGGCATCTTCATCAGAAAATAAAAATTTGAAATATAATTTGATTTTTCCAACTCTCCAATTATCAATTGCTGATCAAAATTGCAACTTTAATACTTCGAATGCGGATTCAAAGGGTCGAAATTAATAAGTTTTTAGTAAAAGTAATTCTCGCAGTTTTATTTTATTGTTTCTAGATCAACAGCCTCCATCGCCAAAAGATGCTATATTTGTATTTAGAGATAGATTTCATGAGTTTGATTGGTTAGCAAGGATGGCTTACTTATCTGATATATTTAGTATCCTAAATGAACTTAATTTAAACTTGCAAGGTACAAATATAAATATTTTCAAAGTCCAAGAGAAAGTGGAGGCAATAATTAAAAAAATGACTATGTGGAAATAATGACTTCTTAAAGAAAAATTTAAATCATTTCTGGTTTTGACTAAATTTTTAGAAAGTCACTCCGAAGTTAATTTACAATTAAAAATACTTTCTGCGTCAATTCAAGAACACCTGCAGAATTATTAAAAACAAAAATTGACTGAACGCTTTCCGTCAAATCATAGAAAACAATTGTAGATGAGAAATCCACTCACAGTAAACACAGAAAATAAAGGAATGTTTGATTTAAATGAGCGAGAAGTTGATAATTTAATTGAAATATTTTGTGATACCGCTCTAAATGAGAAATTTTGAAATGCCTCCCTAATCAATTGTTAGTTGAATTGCAGAGAAGAGTATCCAAATTTATCCGACAAAGCGGTCTGTTTGAAACTAAATTTCCTACGCTAGTTTTCCTCAAAAATAAATATAGAAATAGACTGGATGTCGAGCCAGATATGAGAATAAAACTAACTTCTTTTCCTCCTGATTTAGGATTTTTGTCTAATGACAAACAACAACATAATCTTTCTGTGTCCCTAATGTTATTTTTTTAATTTATTTCTTTTAATACATATACCGGTCCTTTTTTAATATTTATTGATTATATTTATTCTTTATGCGTTACATAACGTTTATTTTGCACGTGACTCGCCTGCTAGAAAAGTTTGATCAAAAGGTTCTAGATATCATTAAAATGACTTTAAATTTGAGCCACATTTTCGTTTTCTTTTTGTTTTATGCCTTATATATGAACCACATTTATTTTATTTTTTTTGCAGTAGGTACCCATACTACTTTTTAGCAATAGGTTAACTTATACATTTAGTTAGATAATAGAATTGGATGGCCGCGAAAAAAATATGCGGGCAATGCCGGTCCTTAATCAGAAAAAAATTGGAAAACGCTGAGTTAAGGATTTAACTATTTTTACGCACACGATGGTTACCAGAAGTGTGTGGAATAAAATTTTTACTTGGCCGTAGAACAATCTGTTGTAAGCCGAATAATTCCGGAAGTAAATAATGGACTAGTAAATATAATGCACTTGCAAGTCAAATTACTAAAAGTTTAAGAAGAAAGCATTATTATTAAACAAAGATATGGAACTTCACGTAAAAGTATTCGAAACATGTGCCATTATTCTACAAAGTTGTTTTTTAATAAACACAAAAAAAATACCATTTTTTCTTTTAATATTTTGTTTTTATGTTCGCTTTTCAAATGAATGTGTATAATGCATATTCTTCAACATGTCTTTGTAAACGACACAATACCACTACCACACTAACCGCTACCGAGGAACATGTAACCAAGAACGGACACTTAGCAAATTTTGTTAGCGCGGAACCGTCATCTTTTTTGAGTCCTTTCCGGTACTTCCTTAGCCAATAGGAAGTCAAGCCCTCCCAAGCTCGGCCCTTGTCAGAACAGTCATTTGACGGTTTTTTTGAGGTTATCACGCACATACAAACAAATTAACAGTTGATGAGGAACATGTCAACCAGATAAATAAGTAAATTATTAATGTGAGCGCGGAATCACCATCTTTTTTGAGTACTTTTTAGCATTTAGCCTTGAGAAGTAAATTAGCGGACTGAAATTCATTGCAACGGTTATGATGATACTTGCATGTCACGTTATGTTATTTTTAAAGTTTTACGTTATTTTAACGTAAATCTATGATCCATGACGTAAATAATACAACATAAGGGGGAATATCTATAAAGATGATATGAATGAAAACAAATTTATTTCATTATTATTTAATAGTGTCCAGCCACAAAATTATAAAAATACTACAACTAACTAGAAGCGCTTCACCATGGTTACTTGTCTTCTTCAAGCAGCTCCTTTGAAAGAACAGTTTCCTCCAAGTTGCGATGGTAGTAGGGATTTTTTGATTTCGCCAACCACAACTCCAATCGCAAACTAGGATCCATAGCTAAGGGCAAGGACATCTCCGAAATGCTTCGTTTTTTGATGTAGTTCAAAACAACAAGTTCTATAATACAGTGTCCTACAGGCGCTCTCACATTCTGCTCCACAAGATTTACATGATCTAGTTTCTATTTCTTTCGCAACTGCTACTCCTGCAAAAAAAGTAATGCCCAGTTGTTACTTTCACATTTATTCAGTGGTCAGAAGCGACCAAAATGAAAAACAATAATTTTATATTATTTTGAAATAGTACAACTTAATTCTCAAGTTTGCGATATTTTTGCTTCTATTTATTGCATTCTGTACCGTTTAATGTTGTATTTCATCGATTTATTTAAAACTGTACATTAGTAAATTCTTTAGTTAGTGAGTACTAACCGGCCTTATTAAAAAGAACTAAATGGTTTAGTTCTTGCTTCCATAATGGTTATGGAAATCTTTTGTAATCCTTTAGCGGTGGCGTAGCACAAAATGTTTGAGTCCCCGCAAAATTTCATGTGAGGCCCCTTGCCTACTACTGTATATCTGTAAAATATTGCTAACAATCATATCTGAAGGCCCCTTAGATGGCTGGGCGCCTCCGCCATGTGTATGTATTTTACACCAATATCCTTTTACATTTGCTATATTCCCATCAAAATATCTACTTACGCCTTTAGTGTATATGCATATAGTCAAATTGTAGTAAATAAAGCAATTTTGTAATATACTACATTTATATCATTAGCAACTGCTTATTAGCAATTATACTATTTCTTGTTATCTACCTGATAACAAGAAATGGTATTCCAATTGATCGTTTGATTTACTTAAAAAACTTGTTCTTTGCACAATGAATCATACCAATGATTCTACTACGCATTTAGTCATTCACACACATTTCGATTTATGTTCATCCAACTTCACCGAAGGGAAATTTTCTTGTATAGCAGCTAATAAGCGGTGGGGTAATAAAAATAATATTAATAAAACTAATCAGAGGTCTGTTTGTGCTTGTGCAAACATTCAAATCTATCAACCAAATAGAAAAAGGAATAAAGTAATTCTTCTTTATGTACAAATATAATCTTAAGTAATGTTGACATTCAGGTCAAAATGTAATAGATTTTGAGATATTCGAACGTTTAGTAAATTTTGAATTTCTGGCAAAAATTAATCATTATACGAGTGTATCATTTGCTAGATCAGCCATAACGGGTAGAATAAAAAAAATAACGAAAGCAAACCAAAAAATAACAACGTAATTTAATAATAAAAATAATTACAGAAACTTTAGCGCGACAAACTTAAGTGTAACAAGTCGTGACAAAGTTCGATTAATGTCAAAACCTAAGGTACTGACAGATTAATGACAGGTTAGTGAGTTATTCATCATATAGGGGAAGATGTATGAGAAAGAGTGAAAAATCTAATGTTTCCTGTTCCGTTATACTGCTATACTAATATAATTGTTTCGTCATAGTTTATGTTGAATTTCCTATTATTATTCAGTTTATTTTTCAAATGAAATAGTCTTCGAAAGGACATACAACATTAGAAAATCTTTAAATTAATTTTAACATTGGAATAGTTTCATTTAAAAGAACGAAAAAAAACAACATTACAAACTTGAGTAAATTTTTGCCGGAAACTTTTACAAAAGTAAAAATTTCCCAAAATATATGCTTAACATGGTTCCTAATGACCTTATCTATCAACCGTACAAAATTTTACAACGCTCTGCCAAATACCCGGTATAATAAATAACAGAATTGCGAGGCATGCCTAAACATGCCAAAGTTCTAGATAGGAATTATAAGGGCTGTTTGAACATGCAGTTCGCGAACGGTTCGTGATCACGTGAACCAATTAAAGAACAGATTGGAGTTCTCGCGAACTGGAATACGTTGTCTGATTGGTTCACATGACCGTGAATCGTTCGCGAACTGCATGTTCGAACAAACCTATAGACTATACTATTTAAGAGTATAACAAATTAGTAGAATTGAACGATTTGCAGAAAAGATAAAAATTGTGAAAGTAACTTGAAGAATACTTCATATTTTGATTTACCTGGACCGGAGATATCTACAAATTGTTCTATCTATACATCTATCTGCATTGTATGAGGAAGGAAACTTGCCAGTAGCACAATGGCGTCGGCTGAGTTAAAGCATTATTTTTTCAAAATTAACATAAAACAATATCAAAGAAAGAATACTTCAAAAACCTTCTGGAAACATAAGGTAAAACAATTTGCAAGTGACGAAACTCAACCTACGTCGCGTCGTATAGAATTGCTGAAAGAGTATCAGTAACATTAAAACCACAAATAGCGAGGAAGGAGCTTTGGGGGAAGAAAGAAAATTTGAAAATTGCGGCATCTTATAAGTAATTCGTAGAAGAATTAATAATATGTCCTACAACATTAAAAACGAAGCTTTAGGTGAACTTGTTAATAGGTCGTTTACATTAGAAGTAGACAATCAACTGGTATAAATGGTAAGGTGCACCTATTAAGCCTTATATGATTTATATAGATAAATCAATTTGTATGCTTCAAAGTTTTTGGAGCGTACAACTAGCCAGGATTTATTCGACGCACTGTCTTGCTTAAATACCTTAAAATTATCATTGCATCAATAATAATACAGAATAATATAATTTTATTTATCGTTAATGCCAAACAGGAACATGACGATTGTCAAATAAGAGTACAGAAATATTACATACAAATAATAAAACAGTTAAACAATACCGACAACAAATCATATCAGATCAGCGGTTACTGCCATTCAAATACTACTTGAAAGAGTATGCCCATTTATTTATTAAAGATTTTAATTTGCGTTTAAGTGCAGGCTTAGATGTCAAACGTTTTAATCGGAGGGAAGTGTTATACACCTTGATATAAAACGGGCCTCTCTCAAATCGAGCAGTTTTATGAATGGATATATTACAATAAAGGCTAGTACGGGTTTCCTGTTAATTATATCGTCATTTCTTAAAAAGCATTGGCAGCGGTCCAACAAAAACATAATTAATTCAAAGATTCAAAGATATATAGTGCAACTAACGTTAAAACTGATAAGTTTTTCAATAAATCTCTGCATGATACTCTTGCAATGTGTCGATACTTATGTCGACAGAGCAGCAGCTAGGATTCAGTCAACGTATTTGTGGCTTTAGCAAATTCAATCAATCCAAATATTGTATTTAAACATTATTTCTTGCACCGAAAACTACTTGTCGTAAAGGCAATACCTATATGATGAGTAAACCGAACTAAACGAAGTATTAAATCAAGTGGTTTCCATGGTTAATTTTATTAAAACGAGACCGATAAAAAACAATTTTTCATATAATTTTATTGACACAAGCTATGAATGTTTACTTTTTCATGAAGTAAAGTGGTTGTCGAACGAATCAATTACACGTGTTTTTTTAAAAACAGAAAAATACGAAACTTTTTGAAAATATGTAAAAAGTGATAATTGGTTTGGTTTTCATTTTGGCGTTTTTGGCTGATATTTTTGGTAGCTTTAATAACAAAACAACTAAAACATTTTTACATCGACTGACAAATTATACGCAATGGGAAAAAACATTTCATTAATAATTAATATAGAAATAGAGAAGAAATTGTAAAATATTTTCCACTATTAAATATTGTATGATTTAGAGAGGGATGATTGGTGCCATATTTTAGCATATTTGGTTGATATTTTTGCTAACTTTAAAAATATTAATACAAATATGTAAAGAAACAATGTAAGAATATCAAATTTGACATTTGAGAAATGAAAAAAAGTCTTAGTATGGACGACACCTAAAGAAAAAAAAAACGGGAAATGTTTTCATCTATGCAGAAACAAACGGGGCGGTTATTTCGTAAAATATTGAACATTTAATAATAGAAAAAGAAAGAAAAATATTATCCATTTCCTCTGCGCTTCCATTGAATATGAAATCCGAAATGAAGAAGAACTCTCTTTAGATAGTGAATTAAATGAAGTTCATCGAAAATAGTCTTGAATTTTCTTAAGATGATTCCTATTAATAGAAGAAAGCGTTTAGCACATTACTATTATTTCCTAGGTCATCCTTGCCTAACAGTATTTCCAACGATAGTCAATATTGAAACAAAAACCGAGAAAGCCTGGCAAACTAAAGCAGCAAATGCAACTAGCTTTACCATTATTCGTCCTAATACTGCTGAAATCTATAAAGATCACCAAGCTCATATATGTTATTAAATTTGAGATTTTTCACATTGACGGTTAGTTTGTATTAGGTTTCGTAATTTACCGTATGTTTTAAATAAAAATAAATATCTTTGTTCAATATCTCCACTTTATTCTTCTTAAAATATTATTAATATTTTAGAACAAGCATGATCAATCCTGTGTTCATAGCTCCAAGCACAACTTCTTTCCTTTCCAATTATAAGGTTATTTTGGAAATATTTTTTGCAGCACCCTTGACTTCGAAAAGATTGGTCACCCGCTGTTTCAAAGTTTATATGGTATAGAAAATATTTTGGACAATAAAATGCCAGAGTGTACGGCTTCAAAATGATTGAGAACTATGCCGTAACGTGTAGATCCACCATTTGATTGTAGTTTAAACATAATTGCATTGAACGTACAATAATCGCTTAGTCCCTATAATTATACCAATACGCCAAAAAATATTTTGTACTAACATCAAAAAAGATTTTAACTTAATGGGTGTTACAACAGCTACATACCAAAATAATCAGAACAATCAAATTATGTAGCAAAAAAAACGTCAAATAGAAAAATTTGAAACACTAAATATCACTTCTTTTTCTTTTATCTCAAAATTTTCATTCCAACAAACCAACTGACAAATATAATATTCACTAGTTCATTAGAATATGAGCCACCCCAAAAATGCAACAAGTACATATTAATATACAAACAAATATTAAAACACATTATGGAGGAAATTCTTACCAATAATTAAAAACAGCAAAAGCAAAATTTTAATACTCATATCAATTTCAACACTTCAATCAGATGACCACCGTTCTTGCTGAAAAATCGTCGCTTTATAGGGAGAACGCATACTCTTTCCATGTTTATAAAGACTCCAAAACCTCAAGGAGGGGGAAATTTTATAAACATTATCTTATCATCACCAACGCTGCCCCCGTGATCTGAAACCCAATAAATTGCCTTCGCGAAAGTTAGATTGGCTTATGCATATGCGAAGAGAAAATTTTACCGATCGACGGCGCACCATACAAATATCGAAGGGGTATTAAAGAAATTGGATTCCGAGCTGTACAGCTACAGTTACTTTTAGATTTAAATAAATTTCCGAAGAACCGCTCAATTGACTCGTGTGAATTTCGCCTAAAAAAAATAATTAACCTACGTCAATTTTATGCATTAAAGGTAACTTATTTTGTGCATGCTTACTTCTTTTCTTTGATTTAATTATTCTTCTTTACAAAATCGAGAGTAAAGTGAACCGAATAATATAAAAAATTAAATTCATATTCTCAGAATTTAATAACTTTCTGAATATTTACTACTGCTACGTTTGAAACAGTGAATGTTAAAAGACTAGTTAAATGGATTAGTTTGGCACTAAAAAAAATAAAAATTGATTAGTGCTGAAATCCGATCTGAAACCTGGGTAAATCACAGTATGTATAGTTCAGAGCTATTTTGTAACAACTATTTTGCCTTTAGAAAAGACAGGGAATAAATTACACAGCTTCCGTAAAGTCGGATAGCGGTGGGGAATTTGAATCCCTTTCTTGGGGTAGCAGAGCTGTAAAATGCCAGACAACATTCTGGACAGATTCTTAAATAATCTAGCAGCTGTAGTTAATGATAATCCGAATCACGATTTTCTAATATCCGGTGGAGAAGAAGCGTCGCTTACTGTCGCCAATTGGGGATGGCTACTAATCTATTCCTCATCTGGGTACCTGGGCACTAGACTAGAGGTGGGTCGGATTCGTATGATTCATCAGTATATTCGCTTCCCATATATGATTCGTGCGGTACGAATCCCTATCAGTCTGGACGAATCATTTCGGTTTATACGAATCCGTATCGGAATGAATAGTATACAGGGTATTCCACGTAACTGGTTTATTAAAGGTTTATGATGTTCTATTATTCACTTATATTTGAGATTTTGGCACCAGTATCTGTTCGATTGAAACTATAAATGCAAAATATCTTAACCAAAATATCACTTCCGTTTGACCGGAAATGGATGTCAACTTTGTTATTTTAAATAGAATGATATAATGTTTTATTCATTTTTGGATTCTACAACTATAAATACCTCAGTTTTCATTAGCTATTCCTATAGCTACATATTGCCGTTTTTTGAGTTATATAAGTTTTTCTTTTTTTTTAGTCATAATCATTGCATCATTGAGAAATTAATATCACGGTTAATACTGCAAGTAGAGACTCCAAATTTGCTATGTTATGAATGTAGATATTACTCTAAAAACGGTAAGCACACTTTACATTCTAACATACAGGGTGTTCAAAACTGAGGAACAAAGTGACATATTTTCGAATGCAGAAAACTCATTTTTTTTAAATAGAGCACCCTGTATTTTAATTCGGAATTAGGAAGTAAATATCATCTCCTATCACTTTATATGAGCATTCCCTATACCTATCTTTAATAGATTTTGAGATATGAGCGACTTTTTGTTAAACAGACTAAGTAGCCCAATCTTTGCGTGTTTGTAGCTGGCTCTGAATGGGATTAATGTCAAATTCATTGACTAACCAAAAATGTTTCACGTCAAATTCATGTATTATTTTTGAATAACCATACAAGAATGTCTGTTCGAATAGTCATTTCTATTAATATTGCGTTGTACGAAAGTGTAATTACAATGATATACATAAACATATTTTACATTTATAGTTCCAATCGAACAGATACTGGTGCCAAAATCTCAAATATAAGTAAATAATAGAACATCATAAACTTTTAATGAACCAGTTACGTGGAATACCCTGTATACTAGTGTACAGGGTGATTCACGGAACCTGTCCATTAAAAGGTTTTGATTTTGCAATGATATCTCAATTGAAACTTTCGGGTTAAGCATAGTTGGCTATGATCTCTTTAGAAAAAACAATTGCATCTATGTCGCAGTTCCGGTTACATCGAAAGTCATGGGCAATTTTCATATCTTAAGTAGAAACCTATGTTTTTTAGTGCATTTTTAGGTTCTACTAAGCATTTTAAAGTCAATTTTATAAAACATCTAATTACCTATCGGTTACCGTTTCCGAGTTATTTTGACTTTTGTGGAAAAATAGGTCAAAAAAATATGAAGCTGCAATGCGTATAACGGCTATACAGTAAAAGATAGAGAGTTTTTATGTTAACTGCGGGGGGTATGAGTCCTCTACTATTTAACCAGCAAATAAAAAGTAAGCAAAATGATCTAGGGTTGATTTGGGGTAACTTTTTAGTCTTAATTTTTTTTTTTTTCAAGATGGACCGCCCTGTATATTTTTACACCATGTGATATAGAATTGAATCCTCTGTCGAAAAGCTATAGGCATTCTTATACCTATCTCTATTGCTTCTTTTAGAATAAGCGGTTTGCAGAAAATGTATTGTGTAAATGTGTGAATTTTAATTAGTATTTAATTAATAGTAGACGGTAAAAAACATTTTTAATTTTAAAAGCATATAAAAAAGTAAATACAGTATGGGAAAATATCCTCACCTCATAGTTCCATGCGTACTGTTGCTGAAGAAATAGGCATATCATATTCATCAATACAGCGCATTCTGTCAAAACATAAAATGTAGGCTTTAACATTCTGCAATCGTTTCATCCTGACGATAAAACTCGCCGTCTTGCTTTTTGCGAACGAATATTAATATGGCTTTAGGAAGACCTAGAGTTCTTGCAAAAAATTATTTGGACGGATCAGTTCAAATTTACCAGAGAGCGTATTGTTAATAAACGCAACTGGCACTACTGGGCACCGCAAAACCCTCGCTTAATTCGTGAGGCCAGCTTTCAAAGGTTATCTAGTTTTGCGGAATTTTGCATAATCATGAATAGGAGAACGCGTTTTCAAATTTATAGCTCCTTAAACAGCAACACACCGAAATTCTGCGGCAATGCGTAGCAGACATTCAGTTGCTGCCTCTGTTTGATCGGAGATATTGCTGGTACCAAATGGATGGCACATCAGTTCATTTTTCTTATGAAGTAAATCGTATACTGAGTACAATGTTAGATGATTGCCAATTGGACGCAATGAATCTTGAGCTTAGCCACTGATGTTTTCTGATTTAATGCCCTTGAGTCGTATCGCAGGGAGCCACTTGATACGAATATACTAGTACATTTTATTATAACCCAGCTATGACATGAGGCTGGAATACCTTTTGTAGGGCCTGAACCCTCTTGCGGGATGAGTAGCAGTACAATACTGAAGCAATAGAAAAGCGAAATGGAGCAGAGAAAATCTAATTATTGGGGGCATCTTCAGAGAATAAGGTAAGGAACCTATAATCAGAAGAGTTTTACAGAATGCATCAATCTGAGTAAGAACAATATTCGTATATTAACAGGAATACTTTCAGGCCATCGTAAACTGAAAGGACATCTGAGTAAGCTCGGATACGCAAAGGAATCTGAATGTAGATTTTGTGGGAACACGATGAAACACCCATCCATCTCCTCTCAAATTGCGTAGAACTGTGCAACTCAAGCGCATTGCACCTGGGAGCATGTGAAATCGAGGAGGAAGATTCACTTAACCTTGAGCCTTCTCATATCATACACTTTGTGAAAGGAATAGGATTGGAAAACCGGTTGTAAAACAGCAAGGATAGCGGGCACAATAGATTCCATCGATCGCAGGGTAATATCACCCTCATTCTTTAATAAAATTTAAAATGTGTAATTTACTATAACAATTTTCATTTATTTAAAGCTATAACTTTTATCACTTCCAGTATTACCGAAAATATGATCAAATTTAAAATTTATATTTTGACATATTCATGCTACGTGATTTGATCTGAGCCCGAAAGCTTACAACTTGTTAGTTTTCGTTTTTTTGATCAAAAATTTGAACTTTCATTTTTCAATCTAGAGTGCCGCAAATACACTAAAAATATTCCTAGCATTAATATAACACCAAAAAATTACAAATGTTGCAATCTTGTGTTTTATACGCCTGCTAGGACGTAGTACATTTTAACAGTTTTTCTTTCTTTTTCATAAAAAAGTGTTTTTTATAGAACCTCCTCTAGGTCTTCTGCCTTAGTTTAAAAGAGAATTTTTGCCGGTTCCAGTCATACTAATTAGTAGGTATGCGAATTAAAAGTTCTCTGTAAATTGAAAATGCCGGATATACTCAAAAAGCTAACGGAGTAAGTACGATAATTGCATTAAATTTGTAGATAAACCAACGAATTATATGAGGCACTGGAATGCACGCTGTGTACCTAACATTTATTATTAATTATTTCTTATTCTGTTATATTCAGATGACAATAATAAGATGAAAATTTATGTGAAAACCAACAAGATTTGTATAATTTTTTTACCCGATATCTGCAAAAAGAATTGGATTCAAGCTTAATTGCTTTAAATGCATGATTTTGTATAAATACTTATTTTAAATATTAGAACTGCTATCTTTTAATTAAAGCTTTAAATTTCTATTCTTACATGTTTTCCCTCTCAGGATATGCAACAAGACATATATTTACTTCTTTTGACAGTGCACAAAATGAAAGTGTAGTTTATTCAGCGCCTGTATGCCAATTTGCCACCTTCAATATCGCGAAACTGGGACCGTTTTTCGGTCACTGCGTTCACCTGAAAGCACTTTCGAGTGTTGTGTATGGTTAGTTGGCCCAAATGCGCATTTCGTTCGTTGAAACGAAGAAAGCGTAGACATCTTTGATTTCAGAGGACAAAGTTGTAACTTTCAGTCTACTCATTGATTTCTGATTGGCTAAAACTAACTGAGAAAAGATGACAAGTCCGCGCGGGCATACAAGATTTGGTAGCTGTCGGATTGACACATTCCTTACCACAGCTATTAACTCGTACATTTACGCGAGAACTGTCATATACTTGTCAAGAATTGTTTTGACAAGAGCAAAGCCTCCTGTTGGCTAGAACGCTAGAACCAATACAGAAAAGGTGAGGATTTTGCACAATCAAAATTTGCTAGTTGTTCATTCTTGTTAAGACATTCCTGGCTTTTCTCTCATTTTACATAGTATATTTTGGCTATCTGTAATTATAACCTGTCTGATATGTAAATATGCGAACCTGACTTTAAGAATGCAATGTCATTAATTGATTAACATTATTTATTATATTTTAAAATGGCTACAAAGCAAAATTAAGAAGGTAATGGCAGGAAGTTGTCCATTTAATTTAAAGCTCCATTAAGGCGACATTTTTTGTTGATTAAAGATTCGATTTCAAGTTAATTGTTAAATTAAACTTTAATTGAGAAACATTTTCGATTATGAAATCGATCCCTGAAGCCTTTTTTTTCTTACTTAAACAGTAACCACAATCACACACTGGTCTGCGTCACAAATATATCTTAAGGTTACTTTCTCAAAAAAGCTGGAGGATGCTAAAGGGATAGCCAAACAATAGCTTTCGTTCAAGTATATCGTCAACAGAAAAGGAAAATAAAGAAGAATTCTAGGTAAACGAGTAGAAGAAAATTTACTATACTTCATTTAGCACCAAAGAAAAAAATGCCTGAATGCAATGAACCGATAGAATATGCCTGCAGGCGGTACTCATGATCTATTGTAGGAATCACCATGCTAGCAAAAGTCAATAAAGGGGAATAACACTAGGAAGGACCGGAGTTTCTGCCTACCAGGCGTCATCAGCGCTTCTCCGAGTGTATAAACCCACTTTCATCGCTAATCACATCAAACTACATACAATCACCTATTCTCTCGGTTCATTGTATTTAAAAAAAAATTTCTTTGATGTTTCATTACCTCATGGTAAGCCGTTTTGAAATAACAATCATGCGCAGTCTGGTTGTCGTTTATACAAGCCATCTAACGGTACTGACAGTCCTTGAACTATCTGAGCTAGTTCAATGACTGCATTGCCAACTTTATGCTATAGTCGTTTGTGGGTGAGAGTTTGGCACGTGGCTCCTAGAGGGCGCACAAACTGAACTCTTTCTCACTTGGTAGGTGATTATACGTAAAATTTGAGATGTGATTAGCGATGAAAGTGGGTTTATACACTCGGGGTAGCGCTGAGGACGCCTGATAGGCAGTAACTCGGGTCCGTTCCTATTCTCTTTTCATTGCTCTTGCCAGTATGGTGATTTCACCAATACACCATGAGCCTCCGCCTGGTGGCATATTCTATCGGTACTTCATTTAGTGTTGTTTTTGGTGATTTCTATTTAAAAACGATAAACGCTTGTGTTTTTCAAGTTCATGTTGAGAAATAAGGTCTACAGTCAACTATTTTTATTATCGATTATTGCTAAATGACATTAGCCAGTACATCGCATCATCTTAATTGAATATAATAACCCAAAAGTCAAATTTATGCCGTTTGATAAGAAAAAGAAAACCTTTCTTTTGTATTGGATTTTTATTTAGCATAACTATAATTTCTTTGTAAAAAATGTATGATATATTTTTAGCACTTTTCTTTTCTGTGGACTTGAATGAAAACTTGAATAAAAACCGTTCCAAAAAGTACCATTCTCGAAGAAATATACAGGGTGTATCAAATAATAATAAATAAAAAATAATAAATTTTGCTTGGGTGTTAACTACACGACATATAAAGCACATACCCACCGAAACCGGATTTCATCATTAAAGAACAAAAAAAAGTAAAATTTAGAGCCAAAAATTCTTTAGTCCGGGCCTGATGCAAGGAAACGTCATGTTAAGCACTCGCTAAACGTGGTATTATGTATAATACAGTGCACTCATTTAGTATTATTCTTTAAATGGTATGTCGTAAATTCATTTACGTCAATTCTGAATAAATAAACGGCAACTTGTCAAATAAGGAAACTGAGGCATTTTAAATTTTCTTCTTTATAAATAAACATTCCTTATTTGTTAGAGGATTCTAAGTAAGTTATACAAAGTGTTATTTTTAATATCCTGATAAGACGTTCACTTTCACCGGATATGCGACTTCAGTAGTTACAAAAACGTAAATATTTTTCTTTTGCTTTGTCCGAAATCGATAGGTACTTGTTAATAAACGGTACCACATGAATCTGAGTTATTTGTTTTGAGATTTATTTAATCATATAACGCAAAATGAATTGAATCGAATTACACAGAAATAAATGTAGATACAGAAAATTTGCAAACACGCCTTTTACTACTGATTGTCGCGCGAAAATGAATCTATTACATTCCGCGCTTTTGCCGATGCATCAAGCTTCGATTTTCTTTATATGAAAGCATGATGGTCCTGAAAAGGATCGTTTTTTTCGAGACGGGAAGAATTTAAAATAAAAATGTTCGAAGTGGCTTGGACTCCAACGCAGATCCACTCAACATAAGCGGTAATGGCTGAATGATAGTGGTTTGTGGGAGTATACTCGGGACAGCATTTAGGTTGGGCACAGAGCGGCTCTAGCCACGGCATTATAAAATATTTTTTTCTCGTTAATGCTTACAGATAGACCCCCTGTGCATTAAGACTTTTTGATTGTATATGATTACAGCTGCTACATATTATTGTATTTACCTCTATATCTGATACACCTCTGTATACCAGTTCAAATAAAATCGTCGCTTCTTGAATTTACCTTACGTTAATATGTAAATGGATAACATATTATACTATCTTATTTTTTGTGTGGTTAAAAATACAAAAATCATTTCGTTTTCCGATTCATTCTCATTTTCTTCATGAAATTTCTATAAATTCTAATTGGTAAAGGAGTAGAATTATTCTCTTAATATTTGGATCATGAATGTTTTCTCTAACAAAGATTATTAGATAAAATGGAAATCATAAATAAAGAATAGATATTTTTATCCCCGCCAGGATAAATGCTAATATAACCGTTGTAGATAATTAAAGCTACGGTTGGTAGTGATAAAAATCACACGATCGGAAAGCCCAGAAACCAATTGTTTACTATTTTAGATACGCAACTTATTGAAAGTTTATAGACGTTGTAAATTTCATGTTAAATGACAAGCTTGGTATCTACCACGGAGAATTAATAAATATGTTTCAACGTGTAGATAATCGGTATTACGCGTATACCCTCTATAAATCATTAACTCGTAAATATATGAATTAGTTAATATCGAAGCCTGTATTATTTTTATTAAAAAATAATGCCACATACCACAACAAGTTTTAAATTATAAAATTTAATCAATTTCCACATAATCCAAAAATGGTTATCGCACATATACATAATAATGTTTATTCATGATTACTTTTATTTACCTAATTCGTTAAAACAATACTGCTGATATAAAATTTATTTTTACAATAAAATACAATTTTTATTTTTTCTAACGTTTTTGACAATCTTTTATTATTACAGTCAATTTCATAACTTCAATTAAAATATACTAATAAATAGTGCTGCGAATCAAAATCGATTTTATGTGCAACAGATTTTCGATATGGCGATTAATTGCCTTCAACATAAAATCCGTAACCGGTTAAATAAGTTTTTGAAAATGTTATTTTTATACTGTACATTATAATATATACACTATCTATTTTGTTAGGCTTTCCGAAAAGCAATATAAAGTAATTACATTTTCAAATTTTATAATCATTTTTATACCAATTCTTTCTTTATACATGCCTAGTCTTTTATAGCATATGACTATGTGCTAAAGCATGAAACAAGTTACTAACTTATTCATTTTAATAGAGAGATTGTGAGAGGAAATTCCTGTATATTCTTATTTAGAATTATTTACTATCGCGTTTTGCATTATTTAGAAGACAAGACCTATTAAAAGGACAATATTAACAACACTAGATAGAACTCAAGATAGAATAGATATATTTTGCGTATAAATACAACATACATAGGTACTTTAAAAATGCAGACGTTAACAAATATTAAAACCGCTTTTTAATATCTGGCGATTTCCAGTTAGTGAAATGTTACAGGTGCATTTTAATAGCACACTCCGTAACAATGAGCTAAATAATTACATATGTCCAGCAAATGTAAGACTAGAAAACAACTATTTGCTGCACAAATACGTAAAATTAACATTTATATAAACTTTAGTTAGAATCCAAGAGATTGATAATACAGCACGAAACGTAAAAACAAATTAGCTATATATGGTTACTAGTCAGTCTATATATTTCCGTTAATCGTCTTTACCACGACATGTTTCGGTCACTATACAGCCATCATCGGGTGTAAAACGTCAAAATTCACAATATACCAGATAAAAAGCACCACACATATTTAAAAACAACACACATTAATAAAATGTAAACTGGAAATTCAGTATTCAATGTATCTTGAACGAAAATATTACAACTCCTAGCACAGTTGTCTAAATTTGTTGTTTAAATGTTAGTTAGTTCAGTAAGAGATAGCATCCGCATAGTTCGATTATCGTCCCGTCCACAGCGACCACTAGGGTCTATTGTAGAGCGGATGTTATCTTAGAGTTCACCCAACAAGTTCAGACTCAGTATCATCTTGCTGAATGAAGTTGTTTTCAGGTCTTCTAAGGAAGGGTCAGCCATCGCAAAGATTACATACCTGATTCTTATAGTAACAGGACAGTGGCAGCAAAAATGCTCAATTGTCTCCTCGTCTTTTAAACGCAGTCGGTATTCAGTCTCATCAGAAAGCCCGATTCCGTGTAGGTGTGTTCCGTTCTGAGTTTACAGTAACCTGGAAAGACAGAGACAATAACCCTGACGTTTTACGGTTAACTTCTAACAGTTCCTTGGTTCTGGCATGACTAGTGTAATATCTCTTTACATGCACAAGACGATTGTTCCAGTATCGATTATTGCATTTCTATATATATATATATATATATATGTGTGACTTTTTAAATCTGATATTTTGTAAATTTTGACGTTTAACGTCCTGATGATGGCCATATAGTGACCGAAACATTTCGTGATAAAGTTATTTAATAGAAATAAATACATTGAATACGAACCGTATGTTGCTAATTTGTTTTTTTACCATTCATTTATAATAAACGCTTGCTATGTTTTCTTAATAAGCATTATTTTTTTTTGCTGGAATTATTACAATGTCACAGACGTGATAATTCTCACACGCCGGTGAAAGTCGCAGCTCTGCAAATGAATATGATATCCGCTGAAATAAGGTGCGTATTGTGTCAAAAAAAAAAAAACGATTTGCACTTGAGACATGATAAAATTATCGATAATACATACCTACAATTTTACAGTAATCTTGCAGACGCCTCAGATATGTATAGAATTCCACCATTAGTTTTCTGCACCTATAAGTATGTATAATAACATCATAAATTAAATAAAAAGTGGTGCTACAAGCCGGATCAGTACCAAATCGGAAATTATAAAAATCAGATTTCCTTTTTCTACTTGAAACTATTTTTACAGTTTCCGAAACTTTAAACATGTTTTCATTCAAAAATTTATTTTCGTCTTCGGTGAACGTCGCATATAGAAAAATGAATTAAATCTATCTTTTGACACACATTGTTAAACTGATATACAAGTTATACGACTTGTCTTCACTACAAACGAGCTAATGTCAAATCCATGTGAAATCAAGGTCAAGTTATTTATTTTTGATTCAGTTTTGATTTGTTTAATTGGTAATGTACAGGTTTTTCAAGGAACTGACTAGTTAAAAGTTTTCCGGCTTAATGATTTAGTTAATATGGGTTTTTTTTTCGTTCTTCTCTTCGGCTAACCGGAACATTAACTTTGTTCTTTTAAATGGAACCCTATACAGGATGTCTCACGACGAACTGCATCGATCGATATATGAAAGAGTTTACATTGGAAAAGTCTGAAAATTTCGCTGTATACTAAAGCCGTCCTGCGCTATTGAACTAAAAATATTTTAATATCTAGCGCATCCGGTTGTACGGAAAGTGGCTGTCAACTTTGTTATTTAAAAAGGAACACCCTATAATTTATTACATTTTTTGATTCCCGTTCAAATCTAAAGTAAGTATGTTAAAACAACTATGTTGTTATTTTCAACCATATTTGAAATATTTGCATTTTTTAAAAATTTTTGACAGATGGATGAGTGCATCTGAACTTCTATAACTGCGAGGGTATTTAACTTGAAAAAATGGAAATTTGTAGAATTGTTGACCGTATAGGGTAGCATCCGATACCGAATGAATTTTTCGAAAACATTGTACAGCGTGTCGGAAAATTACAGTTAAACTTTCGAATTGAAAAGTGTCAAAACTTTTTTTTTTAATACAACTACTACTCTTCTCTTTCTCATCAAACTGCCCTTATAAAAATACAAAAAAAGTCATATTCCATTACCCGTCTAAAAATGGATACTTTTTAAGATAATTACTAAAATATGTATGTATGGTGTAAGAAGGTAGCTTATGTAGTTTTTAAGTCATCTGCTTTGGTATATCTAAGTAAGTCATGACCATTCGGCAAACAATCCAGCATTGATGAAATGTCACTGAGTTGTCAATTATAAACAATGCCGGCACGGTTAAATTATACGAACGAAGATTATTTAAATTTGTTTATTATTTATGGACAATGCAATAAAGTGATAATAAGAACATGTGATACCTTTGCTGCTCGGTATCCTCAAAAGTAGAAACCGTCACCAAACACAGTTAAGCGAATAATACAGAATTTTAAAAACTTCGGATCGGTTAAGGCAAAAATTCAAAAAGATAAACCTATTGTTAATAACGCATTTTGGGATACTTCACAGCGTATCCAACAATGTCTCTAAGACAAGCTGCACTAGAATCAGGATTATCTAGGTGCTCAATACACTGAATACTGCGCAAACATAAATTTTTTAAAAATTTTTAAATTCAGCATAAAATTCTATGACGATTAACAATAAAGATTTCCTATTTTCCTATTTAAAACCAACAATTCCTAATATTGTTTCACCAAAATGTAGTAAAAATTTCTTCATACATCATCGTATCGTCTAAAAATGATTGATATGTCAAAGAATTCTGAAAATTCCAAAATTTACTTTTCTTCCAAATAGTATATTTTTATTTTGTGAGGTGTAGGATTCAATTTTACACCAATTTATTTTACGGTCTCATCTTCCTGTCTTGTGGTTACAAGTGACTCAAGAGATCAACAGCAACCAGAGCAAGTGTATGAGCGAAATAAACATCCTTGAGAAGAACTGTAAACATGAAAGGACGCAATATGAGGATAAAGAGAAGAATAACCTTTAGGTCAATATTTAAGTTGTGAAAATATTCTAAAATTCTGTTTATTGATAAAAATTCACTTTAATGGATGAAATACTTCTGCAAAGATCGATTAATTTTTACGGTTTTCTATATAAATCTAGAAGGGCAAGAGAGCGTAAAGTTACTTCTACTAGTTTATTTCTTTAAATTTTTATAGAGAACGCGGAAACAACTTGAGGAATGGTTAACGGAAACTTTTAGTTAGACGCGCTCTTATGAAGGAATTTCTAATATAAAATAACTTACATTTGAACATTGCTAGGAACTAGGCATATGAACAAAATAAAAGCTTTCATAGAATAGATTTTTATTTCTAAAATGTAAAGTAGAGCTGTATTCTCTAGTCAACCATTTAATTTGTTAGACATCTTATACAATGTTTGTAATCTTATACCTCATAATGAGAGAGCTAATTCCTTTCAATTTAATTTGAGTACCATTATTTTTTCGGAAAATATAAATAGTATGACAAGGTATGTACTTTAAAGTACATACCTTGTCATAATGAGTTAATAATCAATAAGCTATTTAAATAGCTTATTGATTATTAACTCATTAGTAGACTACTGTATTATCAGGCAAATAAAATGGCAATAATAAAATTGAAATATAAATATAAAAGCTCTAATATATAGCTGTAATAAATTTTCAACCCACTGTCCATTAACCTATAAACCCCCACTATGATCGAGAAAGTTACATCGTCATAAAATCTCATAGCTAGAATCTACTGGGTTTGTTCCTTACACGGATCACTTTGAAAATGGAATATTTCATTTCGTAAACGTTGATTAAACGACGATCTATTTTAGAAATTGTAGAATTCCTATTTTACTATAAGTTCCATTGCTATGTGGTGACGTGCAGACATGTATTGAAGTGTTCCGTAAAGCAAACTAAATAGTTAAAAAAAGTAAAATTTACGAGAAAATCATTATTCAATACAAAACGAGAGTGAAGTGAAGTGAGAAATGTAAGAAAAATAAAAAATAGAAAGGTCCCCGTGTAAGTAATAATAAGCATGTGTATTTTTAGTTCAATATAAAAAGTAACCGGGAATTGTTCAGAAGCTGTAAATGACCTAACGCACGACATTTGTATTAATTGTTTGGCAAGAAAAAAATTTAAGAAAATCTTATTTTAATTTAATAATGAATATGCCAATGTAATAGTAAATAGATATGGATTGGTTTTAACAACCCAATTCGACTTTAAGTCTATATCAAAGTGATTCTTTTATGATAGTTTTTCGTCAATAACAAAATTAAAATAGCAATAAATATATCGGTAAATCTGTTTTTTAAAACTAAATTAAAGGATATCATGCTTATTTTACATTGGAAGTAACTGTGAGATGATTGGGCTCTACCGCATTAGGGCGGTAAAATAAACCGGTGCATTAGCTGACAAGTAATGATGTGTTTACCATAGACACGGCAAAAAGTATTTTTTTTTACCGTTGCAAAAATACCTATAAAATAAAGAAGTAGCTCACAAGAATTGCGAAGTGCAGTAAGTAGTACCTGCTGATACTTTGTTTATGAAATGATAAAAGGAAATTACAATTATCCTGAACCTCGTGCTCCACCTAAAGGCACTTTAAGTACTACAAAAAGCTACCTACTCTAAGTACTGTATGGATTCGTCAGTTGGTGTTAGGTCTGCTGACTGGTTACTGTATAGACTAAATGTATAACAGGCTTGCAGATGACGCTACCTGCAGATTCTGCCAAGAGAAGGAAGGATCAGTTCATATGGTGGGCCAATGTAAAGACCTAGCGAGGACAAAGTTTCTAGTAATGGGCGTAGAGAACCCCAAAGCCAGCAGCTACACAAAGAAGCCGCCCCCCAGAGATGATAGGCCTAATGAAGAGGGCAAAGTTAGAGAGCTTTAGGAACATAATAGATCTGAAAAAGTCGCGGTGAAACAGGTCCATAATCTAATCTGAGGTTGAAAATCAGAAGCACAGCACTCGGCCATAAAGACATTTACAAAGAGGGTGGATGCCGAAATACAAACACAGCAGGAGAGTATTGAAAAAAAAGAAAAAAAGAGAAGAGAAAAGGTAAGCCGAAGAAGAAACGGTTAGATTCAGTGACAACAGACTTTAGGACTGCGGTGGTAACGGAATAGAAAAATACGACATAAAATAGAACTTAATGGCAGATATAAAATCAAGAAAAGGAAATAATTGTACATGAGTGCGTACTGATGAAAAAACAGATATTCTAAAGTGCATCAAGTTACCCACGACACATTAAAATTTTCAAAATTTGATTACGTTTGTGATCTACTGCTGATTTGTGCTGTAAAGAAAATATTTTATGGTCTTTCTGTTTTCGAGGTATTTAAGGTTAAATTTGGGTAAGCCAACTGGTACCATACATTCAAATTCGAAAATTTGGTTAAGCCGAGCTTTGTGCTCTTTTTCGTGTTGTTGATAGATACCACCATACTTTTAAATTTTCGAAATTTTAATCCATTAGTATATTAGTTTTGTACTGATTTGTGTTGCCAAGAAAAAGAGACGGGTCTCTTCCATTATCGAAGTATTTAAAGATAAACAAGCCGATTTAAGGCAACCACATTAGATTTAGAAGAACATCGAAGTTAAGGGCTGCAGATCTGTTCAATTAAGGGCAACAGACGAGGTTTTTAATGTTAATCCATCGTACATATAATACAGAGTTTTGTAGTGCATAGAACGAATTTTGTGATGCCACCCTATGCACGAAAAAACATATATAAAAAAATAAGTCATGAAAATATTGCATTGTGATTTACTTGTAATCCAATTTAATATAATTACGGCAGTTATTGGAAGTTTAATGTGAGATTATTTTAAATTACTCATGTCGTTGAAAAAGTGTTCCTGCTGATGATGATAGCTTTGCTATTGAAACGTACGTCCAGTTTAGTGCAGTTTATGGTAAGGGGTCTAGGAGAAGTTTGCAGTATTACCAGTGCCACAGTTTGGAGTATTTTTGTAATAGTTCAATAAACTTAAAAATGGATCGGAACTTAAGGGTGAGTCTGTGGACAGATCTTCTTTACTTTTCCGCACAATTTTTTCTGGTATGGTGTTGACGATATCGCCTGTCTTTATTTTTCAATTCTCGAGTGTTTGCAGGTAATTTACCAATAGGACCAAAACAGTATAATACACAAACTGAGTGCGCCCTACCTTCCAGCAACTAATGGGTTAGCAGAACTATATGTCCAAACGACGACATTAATGTAGGATTAGCACAGTTTTTATTACAATACAGGAAAACTCCAAATCAGACTACCGGATTAAGCCCACCAGGGATTATGTTTTAACAGAGATATTAAATCTCGACTAGATTTAATAAAGCCCCCTACGAAAAAAACAAGTTGTAGAAAATACTGTCACAAAATTTTCGCATGGAGAGAGAGTAGCTGCGAGAGACTACAGTCAAGAGGAGAAGTGGCAATTCGGAAGGATTAAAGAAGTATTAGGAAAACTAAACTACACAGTCGAATTAGATGACGACAGAACCTGGAGAAGACACAAAGAACAAATTCGAAAAATTGGCGAACATACACCCCAAATGCAGATACCACTACATAACAATTACCCTATCACGGAAGACAAGGAGGATGAAATATCTGAAATATCCACCAATGGAGATACATACTGAAGGAGATAAAAACGCATCCCAAAATGTTCCTCCGTCTGAACAAAATACTACTCCTGAAAATCCCTTGCGCAGATCAAATAGGATTAGAAAAGCACCTAATAGAAGAGATCTTTAGTTATAAGAATTTTATACAAGGGAGGGAAGTGTTACGGATAGTTCTTAAGACACACCACAGAGGGCGATAAAGATCATCTGGGTGTACGTATTATTAGTAGAGTATAGTAGTAGTATACATATATAATAGATGTGAATAGAGGTTTGTTCACTGGTGCTACACTTTCCACACTGACTCCTACTTAAAACAGGATAAAAGATTTACTCTTTATGCATCTGAGAAAGAGACAATATGCACCAGTGTAATTGGTGTAACACCAGCGAACAAACCTTAGATGTAAGAGAAGTTCAAAAATAAAGTGATAATAAAACCGATACTTAATTGAATCCCAATTCACACACCTACCTACTTACCACGGTGGAAAAGTACATGCAAGTACAACAAACGTGCTTGTGCTATCAGCACTAGCGGTTGCAGGGCTGCATTGCTGGAAATAACAACAGAGAACGGATAGCTGGAGACACAGGCTGTAGATAATTGTCTATGCAGCTTTCTTTCCCGGTGAAGCAGAGAACTTGTTTCTGCTGCTGTTGTATCGAGAACTAATCGCCTACTGCAAAAGAAACAGCACTCCTCTGATCATGGACTGCCATGCTAACTCCACTATAGGTGAGTCACTTTGTCATTGTATTTCAGGAGGAAGGCTAACTTTGCTAGTAGAAATAATTGATTTCGTCATATCTTTTTTATTAATTATTCATGTAAGGCGTATTTACATATTTAATATACATTATATTTTAATTAAACTAGAAGACTAAATTTTACTTTTTGGTTTTTGTTTATTAGAAAATGAATTTTCTGTGCACTGGCACAATATCTGTAATACAATATATTTATTAAATATATAAAATATCTTATTTATGGTTCGAAAGAATCTATGCACGTATAGTGATACATCACATTTACTACAATATGTTAGGATTTCTTTGCCACTTCGGGAACTGACATCTTCGTTGTTCGCTTTATTCAATGATTATTTCCGTCATATGCGCTGGGCACATTATACAGGCTATTCCACGTAAGTGGTTCATTAAAAGTTTATGATGTTTCTATTATTTACTTATATTTGAGATTTTGGCACCATTATTGGTTCGATTGGCACTATAAATGTGAAATATGTTAATCAAAATATCACTTCCGGTTGACCGGATATAGACGTCAACTTTGTTATTTTAAATAGAATGATGTAATTTTTTTGTTCATTTTTGGATTTTACGACCATAAATACATCAGTTTTCTTAGCTATTCCTATAGCTACATGTTGCCGTTTTTGAGTTATCGAAGTTTTTCTTTTATTTTATTCATAATCATTGCATCATTGAGAAATTAATATCTCGGTTAATAGTGCACGTAGAGACTCCAAATTTGCTATGTTATGAATGTAGATATAACCCTAACAAACGGTACACACACTTTACATTCTAACATACAGGGTGTTCAAAACTGGGGAACAAAGTGACCTATTTTCAAATACGGAAAACTCAATTTTTTTTAAGTAGAACAGCCTGTATTTTAATTCGAAATTAGGAAGAAAATAAAAAATATCATCTCCTATCACTTTATATCAGCATTCCCTATACCTATCTTTAATAGATTTTGAGATGTGAGCTACTTTTTGTTAAACAGACTAAGTAGCCCTATCTGCAAATGTTTGTAGCTGGCTCTGGAATGGGATTAATGTCAAATTCATTGACTAAACATAAGTGTTTATATATATCATCGTAATTACACTTTTGTACAACGCAATATTAATAGAAACGACTATTCGAACAGCGACATTCTTGTATGGTTATACAAAGAATAATTCATTAATGTATGTAGGTACCAATCACAACGTTAACAATAACTGATAACAAACTACCATCAGCTGCCATATTGGAAAGCTGTTGTTTGAAGTAAGTTAGCCTTCAGCCGGCTTCACAAAAGTGAAACATGTCGCGGTGATATCTCTCCCACCACGTCGGTACTTGCTGTTGCCGACAACAGGTGAATTTGTTTACTTTTAAGGTCATACCGCACTAAGCAACACTGCACTGCAGCGGAGTGACGCGACAACCTATTGTTTACATGCATTCTGGGACAGAACCCACTACGCAGCACCAGAACTGCGCAATGCGACACAATTGATTTACATGAGTCGGCAGTGTGTCGCGTCGCTCCGCTGCAATGCAGTGTCGCTTAGTGCGGTTTGACCTTTATAAGAAATCCGTTAAAAAAAACAGTAAATTTAAGAGCACTGGCATGTGTTAATTCTACCGATGACCTGCTGTCACTCATTGTTATTTATTTTACATTTGTATTGAGTATAAAAATGGTACTAATCGTATTAATTTAGAGCGGTAAACACAGAAAAAATAACAAAACATAACCTCAATTATTTTGGTGACATCAAATGAAGTTCGGAAAATCCAACCACACTCGATGTCGCTGAAAAGATGAGATCACAAAAAGAAGGATTGAAGGGAATATCTGATGCTTAGATGTGATTGGTTGTTTAAATGTCGCCAGCGACATGTCTCAGTTCTGTGAAGCCGGCTTTAGACAGAGGCAATCCTTAGATTTGAAAACCCGATGACTCATTCGTGGTCCTTACTACTTATATTGTGCGCATACTACTCAATGCTACCACACTAAACACTCATGCCGAACGTTCGGCATTTTCTCGTTTATGTGCTCCGAGTTCGGCAAATCCCGGTTCGTATAGAGTTCGGAAGTTGCTGAACATTCGGAGTTCGGTGAACACCGACCGTGTGGACGCACCTTATATAATATTACTTACCTGTTATTTTTATTCTTATTAGTTATTATATTTGCTTTGTTTTTATTTGAAATAGTCTTTTTAGAGGGAATAAGATAAAACTGCTTTTCTTTTCTCAGCACAAATCGCCAACCTGACAATAATTTAACAAGACAAGAAATTCAGACTGTTGTTAGCCAATTAACATCTCTTCTTTTGAAATACGTGATAAAATTTAAAAATACATATATATATATATAAAAACATCATTAAATGCAATTATCTGCAAAGAGCTCTAATAATTAATTTCAATGTTACCTTTAAACATCGATTGAATACCGACATACACACTAACTTAAGAAAAATCTATTGTAAATAAAAGAAATTATTATTTCATTAGTTATTATTTAATAAAAATACGGTAAAAATTATCATATCTGCATCACCCACTGCTATTTTCCATTTTGCCTAACGATTACTGATTGCTATTTCTGCTTGGCTGATAAAAAATTCTTGTTGTGTGTGTTCACCTCTACTTGAAATGTAACCATATCTCATAAAATAATAACACTATAAAGCAGAAAATTCGTATTGAGATATTTTGCAGACTGATTTCGGCAGGAACCTTTGTATGAAGAATATAAACAGCTTAAAAAATCAATCCTCATATATATAATTACTTAACTTATATACAGAATAAAAAAAAAACAAGTTAACTTCTCTTTTTCTTCTTAAATCCTTCAAACTGCATGCTAATGAGAGGATTACTCTTTTTCATCTAAAAAAAAAGGAAACGATCCATTAAAAGGCCGAAGAAAATTAACTCGTTATATATTACTTGAAGTTTCGTTGATGACGATTCTGACGTACGAAAATGGTCCCTAGTTCTCTTCCTTTTTTTAGTAATTCCAGCTAAATTTCTAAGCGTTGGTGGTATTATGTAATCCGGTACATCGGCTAAGTGTTGTTGTATTTTAACTGTATGTAACGCTTTATCGTGTCTGAGCACTTGTAGATCATTTGGATTGTCATCAAAAAAGCTCTGGAAATAAATAAGGATAATGAAAAAGAACACGTTTCCCTTCACATGAAAATAACCAAATTAAGTGATTGCAATGAACAGAATCGAAATTATCACAAGATACTTGCTTTTCTATATAAATATATAGAACGAACTGTGGCAAGTTGGCTCATAAGGCCGTGTTATTCCTAATGGACTTATGAGTCTAAAATTTGCTTGCATTTAGTTTCAGAGTTTGTTCATAAGACAGCGCCATAATGAGTTCTTCTCCTATATTTTTCCTGAAAAATTATGTTTTCGTGTATTCATGTTTTATTTCTCTATTTCTCTATTGAGCTGATTTTTATACAATTCAAACGAGAGTAAATGAACTTCCTTCCAGGTAGTTTTTTTTTTTTTTTTAAGAAAATATCAGAACCAGCGAACTAAAAGTTACAAAAATATCATTCTTTTTGCAATTTTTAATCTTTAAGTCTCAAGAATTTTTAAATATATCTTGGCGTTTTCGGTTTGACTCAAAGCATGTTTACACAGATCTAGAAGGGCCTTTAAATACTACTTATTTATATTCACAATTTATTTTGCTCCGCTCTTCGTTTAATCCTCAAGGGAGTTAAGTTCTTTCTCCATAGAACTCAAATTCCTTGGTTCGCAAACGTCTTTATATTGCCCACTCTCAGATCTAAAACGGTCGATGTCTTTCTCGATTCTTCTAGAATGAATGAACTAGAATGTTTGAATGCGACTCTATGAAGCACCCTCTCTTGGAGCTCTGACTATCTAACCTAATTTCTCGTCAGGTAGCGTAATCTATAAACACAGTAGGAGTTTCCTACCAAATCCAAAGAAAGGCGCATAACAATAAGTTTAACTTTGTTTTAGTTTTAAGATTTTAAGATTCTTACCTTTTGTGAGAATAACAATACTACATTCTCGTTCTAAAAATTAGAGTCTATTTTTCTGGCTGATGATGGAAACATACAGCCTGGCAAGATAGTGCGCGATCTACTTATAATAGTTGCAATTTGAAAAATAAACAGCTTTTATTGGGAACATTTTTCAATGCAATTAAGCTTTAATAAGGTATAAGTAGATTCCATTATTTTTTTGCCACGCTATGCATCTACAACATATCAGAATATACAGGGTGAGTTTTTTATCTTGAGACACGGAATATCTCTAAAACACTGCATCAAATCAAAAAAAGATCTTAATAAGATTTGTTATAATGTAGGGGGCTCACTGAATGGTGCCGAACTAAAACTCACTATGTTAAAATAAAAAAACATAAAATCATGCTTGCTTGCTTCTCTTTTTTGTGTATTTTTTTCTAGATGTTCACAATTATGTTTCTTTCGATCACAGCGCAATCTGTTACGAATCGAAAAAAAAGTTTCAAACAAAAGCTACATACTTGATGGCGTAGAATCCGAATCTGCAATACAAAATGGGGGTTCCCATTTAAGATTTCAAAGTTGTCCCCCTCCCACTCTGAGGAGGGTGAGGTGGGGGATCGAGTTCGGCACCATTCAGTGAGCCCCCTACATTATAACAAATCTTATTAAGATCTTTTTTTGATTTGATGCAGTGTTTTAGAAATATTCCGTTGTCTCAAGATAAAAAACTCATCCTGTATACTTATAACTAGCAAATATATTGACAATATAGCAAACGTTATGAGATTGCGGTCACCTTGTCAAATAAAAAAATATTTGAGCCACTTTGGGCTGCTTCTGTGCCAACTTACCCCAGTTCCGAGATAATGTTACTAAACTGTTATTAAAATTGAAAAATTGGGCAACAAATAAGGATATTACACTTTTATGGTTACAATAATAATGGCGGTTAAATATTTACCTTCAATTTCTGACAATTGAATATTTCTTGTTTAATTTCTTTAAGTCGTGCTTCCCTCACTGCAATTTTTGTAACCGCTCTCCAGGCATCTTTAGCTCGATATCTAAATGCTTCAACTTCCTCCAATTTGAACTGATACGTTCTGTAACAATACTCAATAACAGACTTTTGAACCTAGATATATAGGTGGTTTATGCACAAGTTTTAGTTGACCAACGCAATTCTTACTAAATATATAACTATATTTCAAATAGTAATTTGGACGAGTAGGACTGTCTATTGGATTGATAGTAATTAATTTTTCCACCTGATTTGCATAATTACAAAGTTTTACACGTATTTACGTCAATAAACCTGCGAACCTGGCACCTTGCTCAAGTGCCCGGACATCAAGTGCCCACCCTAATTTGAATGAATGAATGAATGAATGAAACCTGCGAAAACCGATAGATTTAGAGAATCCTTATCGTAAATACTTAGGGTTGCCCCAGACATTTAATTAAAGTATTTTACAACAGTTATTTTACTTTAATGTTGTTATACTGTCCTAGCAAAATATTTTTTGTCAATAAATTTACTACAAGTTCATTAAGATTTTAAATATTTGAAAGAATAATAAATGTTAGTCCATGTACCAAAATTGCTTAGTATTATAACATGATGATTTATGAAATATGATTAATAAAATTGGTATTGTTAAGATTACAAACTATAATTAACCATAAGGAAATTAGAACTGCTATATCAACCTAAGGATGAGTCGTGGTATTTATTACGGGTTTTAAAAATCATTATTACTATTCTATTGTTTTATATCCAAATTTAGAACTTACTGAAAAATCGATTCCTCTGCCTGTTTGAACTTAAGGTGATTTTCTACTTTCTTCAACAATTCCTGTTCTTTAATGCTTACAAACGATAATACGCTGCCCTAAAAAAAAACAAATATATCGAAGTTTAAGTGACATTCAGATCGGCGTAATCATAGGTCGATTGTCAATAAAATTTCTACTTTCCATCGCATTCAATATAACTTTAAATTTCCTACTAAAAATTAACAAATTTAAAGTTACGAACTATCTTCATTATGATGGAAAATCAAAATTTCATCATGGCAGTGAACCAATATAGATCTAAAGAATTGTTTAAAAGTCGAAACATAATAATAAAATATTGGATTGGGTCGAAACTTTCTCCTTTAATTCTTTAATATAATTTAGTATCATTTATTGGAATTCAGATGCAAACATTCCAGATATGAATAAGGGTGGAAAAAATACTTATAGGCTAAGCTAAAAAAAATAAATAAAGCACCTGGTTATTTCCCCTAGCAGTCCTACCAGCTCTATGGATGTAACATTCAACATCCGGAGGAAAATCAAAATTTATTACATTTGCAACGCATTGAAAATCGATTCCTCTAGATACACCGCTCTCCTTGTCTTTTCTTCGTTTAGTTCTTTTGCCTTTAGGTTCCTGATATTCTCCAGGATCCTCCAGTGCTTTCTCATCCGATGCTATAATTATATCGTAAATACCCTGATTAAACTGATTTACTGAATGGCATCTTATTTTCGCAGGAAGTTCTGAGTTTAAAACGCATGTTCTAATTCCAAACTGCTCTAAATAAAGTTTTATTCTGAAATATAGCAATTTATTTGAATTTATTCTATTGTGTGTACGCAGTTTATGTTTTACTCACTTGTAGCATTTATCAACAGTATTCACGAATATTATAGTTTTTCCTCTAATCAGATGCAACTTCAATAATGCGTACAATATTGTAGCTTTATCCATTTCTTCTGCGTTCAATTGGTAATGTGTTAGTTGAGATGAAGGGGCTAAATCCGGTTCTTCCAGTTTTAATGTTACAGGATTATGCAATACTAAACTTTTTAAGCTTTTTACATCTTCACTCAATGTCGCAGATGCCAATATTGCTTGATATATTTTTGGAAAATACCTACAAATCCCAATACCTCAGAAAGTATAACAGATTAAAATAGAAAAAGCTTTCTTTAATACTTTAGTTTCGAAGGTATACAGAAAATGTGTTAAGATTTTTTGTTATAAACTAAATTGGTAACTACATGATTTTTGGAAACAAAATGAGGAAAAAAAAACTAAAAGCTGTGTTATAGCATACTGTATAAAGACCTAAAAAAATCCAACACTATTAACATGGAGTCAATAATGATGAAATCTTGAGGGTTGGGAAGAATATTTCAATAAATTTAATGCAAAGGAACACTACCTATAAGACGAAGAACCCAGGAAATCGTTCGTCACAAAAATAAATCCATATGTAACGAGAGAACAATTAGAAAGTGCAATTATCGAATATAGAAATAAGTATAGCATCAGAGGGAGATAAAATCACAGTTGAAAAATGGTAGATCTCAAATAAAAGCAAATCACTTAGCATAATCTATATAAATAAAATCGCAACCCTATTCGTTTCTGTTCGCACACCACATAAAACTAATAAAGATATGGATGTACGGCTTTTTTCAATCTGTTTATTAGTTCAATCATTTTCAGCCAAGTTTAATAACGACCACAGGAAGTAAGTCTAATATAATGTAAAAAAAAATGTCATTTGATAAGTGGAGATGCCAAGTATATATGCTAAGGTGATGGGAAAAATCCCCCTCATCATCAAGTTAGTGGTGAGCATAATCGAATCATTCAGTATTGCAGCATATCGGACCTTTTTTTTAGGTTGTCATTTACTAATTTACCTGTCGTCCAATATTACCGAGTGATCATCCATTAATGGTTGAAACATCATTCATAATCCAAACGTCATAACCGAATTCTCGAATAATCGTTAATAATCGAATGCTACATTTTCCATCATTCGATTATGCTCACCACTACTTCAAGTCACTAAGGAGTCTGCTTTAAAATTCAGTTATAAATTAATGATATTAATTTTCAGAAATAATTATTGTAACATCAGTATTTATTTATTTTTTTACTATTCTCTATTTTCATTACTAATATATTTTTTTTTTAATCAAATATTATTCCCTTACTACTTCTTAATAATTATTTCTATTGCTGCATTGTACTATTAAATTAAATTTATTGGCTTTCAACATTGAATTGATAGAAAGTACAAGAAGTAAAGAAGTTGCAGGCATCCACTAATATAATATAAAGCAAAACAAAAACATTACTTATTTAGGGACAATAATAAACCATAGGCCGGTAGTACGGCTGAGAAGGAAGGGTGCATCATTGCCAATCTTGCAAGTCAAGCAGCAACATGCGGTACCGGTTGTTGGTAGGTCACCATTCGGACAACACTTCTCAGTGGCTCGGTGTCGGTGTGTTCCGGCACCCTAACAAGGGCCTTCAACCCTATAGTGCTGAGGTATTAATAAACCATAGAGAAAATGTGGAAAACAAAATCAATTAAAAAATCACAAGGAAAAAGGTGAAAACATTTTTTAAGGAAAAAAAAATACTGATAAAGATGAAAAAAGCCAACCAATGCAATAATAAACGCATAAATCTTTGAAAAATTATACTGGACTTTTTAAAACAGGTTGTAAATTAAAAATATTTTTTGTTATATTTAAAAAAAAAAATGTTTGTGGTAACAATATTTTACTTTGAAATTTGTTTACAGTTAATAAAATTTGACTATGGTCATATTGGAATGACAAGAAAAACAATTGCTTCAATTTTTTTATAATGTTTGGAGCCACTTATTTATCATATATTACATTTTTTACTTCATTTATTCCTAAAAAAACGGCTTTTTTCCACTTTTAACTGATTCTATATTTCTTAGGCTTTTCAAGGCAATCATAATGTCTCTATTATTAAGGAAGAACATACTAAAAGAGTGAATATGAGAACATGCGAAAAAATATTTAAAAAATCTCATAATATAGTGAGTTCTTCCTGATTAAATTGCCTACCTGCATAATTTTATATATATATATAAAAATATAACCAATACAGTGTAGGTGTAAGATGTTAGAAACTCATTAGTTTTCAAAGATAGTTGCTAATTTTACCAATATAATATCTACAAATATGTTCTGACGGGCTTGTGCATGAAGTACATCTTCCACATTACAAGTTATTATCAATAAGAGATTTGCTCAAAAACAAAATTGTAACCTATTATAAAAGCCATGCCGTGAACGGAGCTGTTTGCTCCTGCTTTTCACGAAATATATCCATTCATATCGTGAAAGAAACTTTGAGCCTTCGCTTCATTCGTTGTGTGGCTTTGCGCTGCAATATTTACTCATAGCTATGCAGGCGAATGAAACCACATTCATCGCAACACTATTCGCAATATTATTTGGAGTAAGCACTAAATTTTGCGCTGATGCGTTAATAAATGCATTAATCGATGTCTGTTTAAAAAAATATATAGAAAACACAAATAAAAACTTACTGTAATAACTGTTTGACTTCATGTTCATATCCAAAAGAAAATATTAAATCTGCCTCATCAATAACGACCATCTCCAATGATTTTTTAACACATAAATTTCCAGCTTTTATATGTTGCAACACTCTAGATGGAGTACTTATAATAATATCTGGGTTTTCAACTAGCATAGGTTTTTGAACTGCAAGATCGACTTGAGATGATATATCTAAACATCTAACTTCCCTTGAGCATTTTATTGTTAAATCTTTTATAACCTTGCAGATTTGATTGCATAGTTCTTTACTCGGAGCCAATATCAAGGCTTTCACTTCTTGATGTGTGACTGCCTGCTTACTGTTAAGAATTTTCTGTATCACTGGTATAGCGAAAGCTGCAGTCTTTCCAGATCCAGTTCTCGCTCTCACTAAAACGTCTTTCCCTTCAAGAAGAAAAGGTATTGCTTGTTCTTGAATTAGTGTCGGTGTCTGCCAGCCCAATTTTGCTATACCCTAAAACTAATCGTTTTATTCATTTCCACAAAAATATATGATTACAGCAAACTTTTAGAATCCTATCGTCAACTTCCATTTCATGAAAATTTTTGGGTTTCTCTTCACTTTCTTCTGTCATTCTTATATGTTTGGCTTCAGATGTATTAATTTCACTATGAATTACCTACTGCGCCAGAAAAAAACAACGTGTATGGTAACAAATACGGTTATATGATTATATTCATAGGTTAACTAGTCAACCAACCAACCAACCACTCAACCTCTTCCTTCATACCTTCGAATTCGAACCACGTTCAAACTAGCAGTGCTATATAGCAGTGGTGTGCAGTGAGCATGTGGTTATGTGTATTTCACATTTCACAGTATAGTGTGGTATTGTGGTATGGTATGGTCCAAATCGCGTTGCGGTTAACAACAAAATGTCGGTAAACTGTACTAAACGTGTTACCGAAAATAACACTATGTCACTACCATGTTACTACTGTCACTCTCTCACTACCAAGTGCCAGTGCCAATGGTGCCAATCTCGCATCGATTGCCGGAGCGGCCGGGTGAAAGTGGGAGTGGATCGAGAAACACGGGAAGAAGTGGGAATACTTTATGCACTGGTATAGAGATAGAGAGAACATTATTATTAGCATTGGTCAAATGAGGAAATGACAGGCATTATCACAGCATTATGCTGGTTATGAAGTGACTTATGAACAGACCGGTTACTGAAATCACCTATTATTAGAACGCGTTATTTCCGCTGATGCGCTATCCAGTAAGCAGTTACCAAGATTTCACCGTTTAGCACACCACTCTACTAATCTCGATTTGACTTGAGTCATATGTGTGTTAACAGAATAACCTGCATCTGTTGTCATGTCATCATATGTGGTCATTTGTCATTTCAATGGTTGGTGGTCGTGTTTGAGTTTTTTTCATATTTTGAGGTCTTTGGAATTCGAATTATTACGAAAGAGTATTAGCAAGTAGCAAAAAATATGTACACGTTCACATGCACTGCACATTCGAGTTTATTATCTAGAATATGTATACTTTCGTCAAAAGTTAGATTTTCTAGACTAAATGGACCACATACACTTTTAACCTCTCCCAGAAATTTATCTACAGAAAATTCAATTTTAAGAAATTGTCATGCAAATTTTAAAATTAGAAATAGAAGGCAACTATTAGAAAGGAGTGTATCTCGTATTAATGCAATTGGACACAGGTATTTTGCAACTAAAAGTCCTGATGATGAGCCGGCTCAACCACCTCACCAAGATGAGCAGAATTTTAACTCTCAACTTCCCGCTACAGTTGCTGTTCCAGAGGTTTGGCCTCACGTACCAGTTATTGCCATCAGTAGAAATATTGTGTTTCCCCGATTTTTGAAATTAATAGAAGTAAGCAATCATTAATGTGGCTTATGTCGTTCTATTTTACCAAGCAAATTAATTCCTTCATAAATAATTTCAGATAACAAATAAGCAATTAATTGAACTTATTAGACGCAAAGTTAAGCTAAACCAGCCATATTGTGGCATTTTCTTGAAGAAAGATGAGGAAAACGAGTCTGAAATTGTGAACAATATTAATGATGTTTATAGCATTGGAGTTTTTGCCCAAATTCATGAAATGCAAGATCTTGGGGATCGGTTGCGACTAGTAGTCATGGCGCATCGGAGAATTAAAATTACTGGTCAGATATTTGATATAGAAGAGGAAGCTCCAAAGGGTAACATTATTTTTTGTATTTATATTTAGGAATTAAGTATTTATGTATCATAGAAATGAAACTCAACTTTCCACTCTTTAATGCATCAATGAACATATTTGTAGAGGAAACAGAAAATGACAAACGCCGTAGAAAGCTTCGCAACAATAGAACTAAAAAGGTAGCTGAAGTTAAACCAGTACCTGAGCCTGAAAAAGAGAAGCAAAAAGTAGAACCGCCTAAAACGAAGGAGAAAAAAGAACAGTTGATGATGGTGGAGGTGGAAAATGTAGTACATAATAAATTTAGGCAAACGGAAGAAGTAAAAGCATTGACGCAAGAAGTTATTAAAACTATTCGTGACATTATCAGCTTAAATCCATTATATCGAGATAGTTTACAACAAATGATGCACCAAGGGCAACGAGTGGTAGATAATCCTGTATATTTAAGTGACCTAGGAGCTGCCCTGACTGCTGCTGAAGCTAAAGAACTTCAAGAGGTTTTAGAGGAAATGGATGTAATATAATTAAATATGTTGCTTCCAGATTTTATTTTTATTTTTTGTTTTTGTTTTTAGATACCAAAAAGATTAATGTTGTCATTGTCTCTATTGAAGAAGGAATATGAACTTTCAAAATTGCAACAAAAAATTGGGCGAGAAGTCGAGGAAAAGGTCAAACAGCATCATAGAAAATATATCCTGATGGAGCAACTTAAGGTAACATAAAAATAAGATGTACATTTTATTACAAACAATATTTGGAACCTGATATAAAAATAGAAACATCTAGAAAGGTATTTTTAGATATAAACTTAAATTAGAATTATATTCCCATCATGGCAGGAGTACTTACACAAAAAAAAAAGGAAGAAAGAAGGATGACTTGTTTTCTTTTAATGTAAGATTTCATTTACAGCTATGTTCCTCTGGCTTATGGGAGGAGGGAGGGGCAACCACCCCCATTACCCTACCCTTGTGTACGCGCTTGCATAACAATAATATTTACTGTCAATGTCATATATAGCCTATTAAATATTTTTTCGGCTATTTAAAATCCCTAATCAATAAGGCAAAACTATTGAAAATGGGTATAGAAAATGTTGCAGCAAATCGGTATAGAATTTGAGGCTTTGCTTACTCTTTTTATATGTCACTAATTTTTAGTCACTTGTATAATACGACGGCAATTCATTACTACATTTTGGTAAAACAATGTTATTACTTGGTAGATTTAAAATAGAAGATTTGAAAACTACCTGGTATGTAAAGCGAGTGAAAATTAATATCAATTACAACAGTGTAAATGTCAAAATATTCACAAAAGTAATAACTCGAATCTTCTCTAAGAATAAAAAATGCATAATTTTTTCAATAATCAAATGATGTCGAATTGTATTGTAACTTTGTAAAAGCTTAATTTTTTGGAAAATAAAGTTAACAAATTTATAGCAAAAAATATATTTTTTATAGAAATAAATAATTCAAAGGCATTCTTAGAATTAGAAATATATAAATTGCATATTCTATTCTATTGCAAGTCCACATGGTCGCCAGCACCAGCTGTACAACTCATTTTATTGATATTTGCAGTCGCACATAAAAAGAAATCTTTAATTCTTTAAATTAAAACAGTTTTCCTAAGCCTAACTAAGAAGCGGGTCGGAGCTGGCCGGGCCGAGATAATTCTCAAAATGCACACCTCTAAGTCTGACGACAGATATTTATTTACGTCAGTAAACACTTTAATATTTTTTAATAATAATTTATTTTAATTGTTATCAACAAGATGAAGCAGAAAGAGGAATATAATATTATAGAAAAATGCTTCCTCTCCGAAACCTCACATATTTAATTATTATTTTGTTGTACAGGTTATTAAAAAGGAATTAGGTCTAGAGAAAGAAGATAAAGATGCCATCGGTGAAAAATTCCGAGAACGAATTAAGGACAAAATTTTACCACAAGCCGTCTCTACAGTAATTGAGGAGGAACTAAATAAATTAAGTTTTCTTGAAAGCCACAGCTCGGAATTCAAGTAAGCATTTGCTTTATTGTCAACTGTTTGCGATCTCTAATTTTTCAATATACATAGTGTTACGCGAAATTATCTTGATTGGCTTACTTCTCTTCCGTGGGGCGTTCAGAGTGAGGAGAATTTGAATCTGCAACGTGCTACAGAAATTTTAGATGAAGACCATTACGGTATGGATGATATTAAAAGGCGTATACTCGAATTTATAGCAGTGAGCCAACTTAAGGGTAGCACTCAAGGTAAAATATTGTGCTTCCACGGACCACCAGGAGTAGGAAAGACTAGCATTGGTATGTATCTCTTTAAAATGCCCAGTTTTAAACTAGGTGTTGGTCGGGATAAATATAATGTTATCTTTTGAGCAGCAAATAATAATAAATTAGCAGTAATAAAGTAGGATATTCCAATGCTCAAAGTGTACTCTCTCAATCATAAAATATTTTATTTTAGCTCGTTCAATAGCTCGTGCCTTAAATCGAGAGTATTTCAGATTTTCTGTGGGTGGTATGACTGATGTAGCTGAGATAAAAGGACATAGGAGAACATACGTAGGTGCTATGCCAGGGAAGGTTATTCAGTGTTTAAAAAAGACTAAAACAGAAAATCCTCTCGTATTAATCGACGAAGTTGATA
>RXPK01002911.1:0-90167 GCA_004143645.1 Protaetia brevitarsis | reverse complement strand
ACAAGATACATATTAGTTCTGCTTAAGGTGTTCAAATTGGTGACCTCGTTCCTGAATACACATTTCCAATGTTCGTGACGCTATCTTTGAAATATATTAGCATTATTACGAAATCTGTCAGCAGACTCCACAATTCTGTTCCATAATTGTTCTTCACTCTCTGATTTTGGGTGCCGGGACGTGACGATATAAAGGGCAATGTCACAGCCGATGAACTAGCCAAGAAGGGCTCTAAGAGACACTTAATGGGTCCAGAGCCCGTATGTGGGATTACTAAAGATTCCGCACGAAGGGAGATCTGGACCCGGTTAGATAAAGAAAGTACAAAGAAATGAAGGTCGACTGAAGGTCAACTCCATACCAAAACGCTGATAGGGGATGGGGATGATAGTTTCTCTGATAACCTACTCAGGCGCAGTAAGAAAGAAGTTAAAACCATTACTGGGTTGGTAACTAGACACTGTCCCCTGAAAAAGCATCTATACAACACAGGCCGGGTAAGCGAACCGTGGTGTAGAAGATGCGAACTACAGGAGGAAACGAGTTTACATGTAATCTGCACATGTGAGGAACTGAAGGTACTTAGGCAGAAGTAATGCGGGAAAGATCTATTGGAGCCCTCAAAGGTTCTCAAGTTTCCACTGGGCTAGATACTGGGCTTTATAGACAACACCAAGCTGCTCGAGTGGAAATAAGAGAAGCAATAGGGATGGTACAATGAACACCTAGCTCAAGTACCCGGACATCAAGTGCCCACTCTAACTTGAATGAATGAATGTTCTTCACTATTTAGTTCTGCGGCATACACTTCAGTTTTCATAAATCCCCAAAATGAAAAATCTAGGGAATTAAGGTCGGACTACGAGCTGGCCATGGTATAGGTCCCCCACGACCAATCCACCTATTTCCAAATTCTCCTAGAATAGTGAGCTGGCGCGCCGTCATGCATGTAGTACATTTTTGTTATAATATTCAATGGAACATCGTCTATTAAAGTATTCAGTTCATTTTCCAAAAAGATTCGATAGAATTCGCCTGTCAATCGTCTGGGCATTCGAAATGGATCAATTAGATAATTGTCGATTATGCCTGCCCACACATTAATGGAAAACCCATACTGGTGATTCCGTATTATGTTCTGATGAGGGTTTTCATCGCTCCAATAATGCATATTGTGAATATTCAAAATGCCATCGCGACATCGGTAAACAAAATTAATGACAGAAAGTTTTGCCCTATATTTTGCGAACACTCGCAATATTGTAAACGCGGTAGGAAATCCTGTTCCAATAGGTGATGATTTTTTTGGAAATGAAATGGATAAAGAAGTTGTTCTTTGAGGACTTGCCTAATAACAGATTCACGATTGACATTCGGTACAGTTGCACTTATTCTTCTGGTGCTTATTCTAGGATTGTCTTCTACTATTTGCAAAATAGCTTCTTCATTTGCAACAGTACGATGAGTTCTGTTAACCCCAGAATCAAATTTTGGTTTTTTAAAGCAACCATCTTCTCCCAAACGCCTATGTACGTTAAAATACAGTTACCGGACGATAAACTTATGCACCTAACTACCACGGCTACGATGCAAATTAATTAACAGCCAATATATAGAAACAGGTGTATAGATACAATAATAGTTACATCTACTATGGTTGGATATTCACCAAAATATATATATTCCATATCGAATCGCCACACTCAAGTCTCGGATTTATCGTGCCAATAACTTTTCGACTGGGCGTTTTTTCCCCGATGTTACAGTCGACTGCGGAAGTCGGATCGCGAAAAAATGTTATCCGCATCGCGCACCGACGCCTATTGATGTATGTTCCGTTCGCTTTTGATTTAGCACCCGTCAGATGTTAGCCCTTAAGTTATCCTAACGAAAATATGTTGAGAAATGGAGGAATACAAACAACATGCTGGAAGTTAATATATATATATATATATGTTTTATCTGTTCTACGGCGGGAGCAAAAAAAAAACACGTAGGCGTTGTGGATGTAGGAAGAATCACACAAGAAAACAAGGAGATTGGAAAAGGGAGATATTCCGCTATTGTTATTGGTATTAGAGATGGGAGGAGAATTATCCAACAAATATTACTTTGAAAATGTAAAAAGGTGTATAGGATATAACTTTACAGGAACAAGCATTTGTTTCTAGTATACTCCAGCTATCTCAAATATTAAAGTTATCAGTTTCAAGAGATCTTCATTAAACGCTTTTAAATTAAACTAAATTCATTTACCTTATTCATCAAATATATCTCATTTAGAGCCTTGGCATTTAAAGGTTTTCAGCTCTTCACTGGTCAAAACTTTAGACTTTTTGGCCTTGAATACGCTTTATTTTCGCTTAACAAATCTGAATAAGCCTGAGTAACAGTTTGTCTATCCATGTTTGCGCCTTGATAGTGGCATTAAGCATGCACGGAAAAAAATTGCGACAAATTTTACTATAAAATCATAAAATTTTACTACAACTTGTAGTAAAATACCAGATTATTGCAACTTGTAGTATATTTTTCTAAACATTTGTAGATAAGTCCTGTATTAACATAGATTACAATTTGTACCACTTATCTAAACATATGTGTAAGTCAAGCTTTCACAGTATTTTAGTGAAAGTTTAACAACCATTATTATATTTTCTTACAGCAATGTAATTATTAGCTTCAATAAATGTAGTAACTATGCTGTAATGTACGTTATTGTTAAGTGTAACAGAATCTTAAACAATTTTGTAAATACCGTAAACATAAAATGTAGTAGTTTGTTTTAATAAAATGTTTTATATTTAATTAATCTACACCATTGAGATTAATATATAATTTATATAGGTATATACAGGGTTTTCCACGGAACTGGCTGGTTAGAAGTTTTCCGGCTTAACGAAATTCCTCAGTTTTAAAAAATTGGGGTTTGCAACAATTTGGCACTTACTTTCTTTCTAAAATATTTTCACCTTTTTGCACTTCCGGTTAGCCGGAAGTCGCCACGAACTTTGTTATTTTAAATGGAACACCCTATATATTATTATATTTTTGAATTTACCATAAAATTCTATGACGATTACCATTAAGGTATCTTATACCTATCTTCAACTGTTTCTAAGATATTACGATTTTTGTTAAAATTTTGACATTTACATTGTTGTATGTAATTGATTAATTCTCACTTGATTTAAGTGTCAGAAATCTCCGACTTTGAAATCAACAAGTACTAACATTGTTTTACCAAAACATAGAAAAAAAAAATCAGTGACATTATACAGGGTGTTTAAAAATTAGTGAGATATCCAAGAATTTTGAATGTTGCAAAACTTAATTTTTTCAAATAGAACACCCTGTACATTTTTCTATTTTTGGATGTACAATTAAATTCTATACTGATTTGCTGTAGCATTCCCTATACCCATCTTCAGTAGTTTTCTTTTAAATTACTCGTTTTGTTTATTACCGCTTTCAAATGGCCGAATAATTTCTATCTGGTGGGCCATGACATTAACATCACAACCATTTATTATTATTAGTAAGTATTATTGTTATAATCATTGTTTGTTACACGTCGCGTGTTCAGATCGATGAATATTATTGTGGAACTTATGAATTAGATAATGAAAAATATTGGAGGAGCTTATTCGAACCTAGTTACTATAAATTTATTTTACATTCACTGAGAATGCAGGATGAACTTATAGAGAATTTACCGTAATTATAGGAATTTATTTTCGGCTAATATATCTAATAAAATTCAGAAAACTTTGAAATAATACATTACACTGATTACACACTGTACGCAATTTTCGGTACTACTAAGAAAGATTTAATGATTCGTGTGACGAGAACGTTTGATGAATTAGACCCAGTTGTAGTGAGAAGAAGTATAAGGCGACACATTAAGACGTCGAATAATAAAATACTTGGACGTAAACGGAATTCACATTTTTTTTTTTGATGCTCTATGTCATGGTTCAAGTTTATGCTGCTTGTAAATTGCATTTGTTAAGTATGCATGTATCTAAATATTCTTCATAAAAACCTTTATAATTTTGAAAATACTTTAATATATCAAAAACTTTAAAACATTTGTCTGACAAGCACACTACGTTTTAGTGAAACAATTTTTGTTATGTTGTCGTCGTTATCGCTTATGCCATTTCCCTTAATTTGAAACCAAGCTATTAAGAGAAATCATTTCAAAATTTTCTGGATTCCGTTAGATATATTAACAACCAATAAATTCCTTTAATTACATTGAATTCTCTATAAGTTCTTCCTGCATTTTCAGATGCAGATGAATCTAAAATAAATTTATATAGTATCTAGGTTAGAATAAGTTCCTCCAATATTTTTCATTATCTAATTCATAAGTTCCATAATAATATGCATTTATCTGAACACGCGACGTGTAACAAACAATGATTATAAAATAATACTTACTAATAATAATAAATTGTTGTGATGTTAATGTCATGGCCCACAGATAGAAATTATTCGGCCATTTGAAAGTGGTAATAACCAAAATGAGTAATTTAAAAGAAAACTACTGAAGATGGGTATAGGGAATGCTACAGCAAATCGGTATAAAATTTAATTGTACATCCAAAAATAGAAAAATGTACAGGGTGTTCTATTTGAAAAAATTAAGTTTTGCAACATTCAAAATTCTTGGATATGTCACTAATTTTTAAACACCCTGTATAATGTCACTGATTTTTTTTTCTACCTTTTGGTAAACAATGTTAGTACTTGTTGATTTCAAGTCGGAGATTTCTGAACCTAAATCAAGTGAGAATTAATCAATTACATACAACAATGTAAATGTCAAATTTTAACAAAAATCGTAATATCTTAGAAACAGTTGAGATAGGTATAAGACACCTGATGGTAATCGTCATAGAATTTTATGGTAAATTCAAAAATATAATAATATATAGGGTGTTCCATTTAAAAATAACAAGTTCGTGGCGACTTCCGGTTACCGAAGTGCAAAAAGGTGAAAATATTTTAGAAAGAAAGTAAGTGCCAAATTGTTGCAAACCCCAATTTTTTAAAACTGAGGAATTTCGTTAAGCCGGAAAACTTCTAACCAGCCAGTTCCGTGGAAAACCCTGTATATTATGTATATTATACAAGTTTGTGTGCTACTGAAGTAAAATTGAGTTATTTTACATTATACATACCTACCTAGGACTCTAACTATGGTTTCATCGAGATCCGCGCTGGTAGAATAGCTTCAAAAATTGAAATGGTGATACACATGCATTTAAGCAATATTTAGTCGAAGTTAACATTAAAAAAATATATATGTTAATCAGTATTTTTCCTATTATCAAACTTATTACGCAAAACAAAGAATGTATCAAAAGAAAAATATTTACCAAATCGAAGCAAATAAAACAACAGTCGGTAGCACATTTATATTTATTGAAAATTTCTTTGTTTTCGTTACATAATTACATTATGTAAGTAAAATTCAGTATAGTAAAATTCTCATAATAAGGGAATCCATGAGCTTCGTAATCATTTTTTCGCAATGATGGATTCAGTCAACCTTTGTTAATGTAATAGTGCACATTACGCACTTTAATTTTTTAAGATCATTAATACTAGTATCAAGTTCAAACTTATAAAGACTGGCTGAACCCACAATAATTGCATACAAAACAATACGAAACATGTGTAGTGAACGCTACTAAAATAAATCTACGTATGGTTTATAAAAAATTAACCTTAAAACTTATTATTTTGTCACGTCTTCAGACATAACCTAATTCTATTCAACACGAAGTAAAAATACAACAGTTTCGTATGTTTATGTTTATTTTTACTAAAACTTACGAAGCATGTCAACTTTTACGAATTTGTAAAAATATATACGTATTTAACAGCTTCTCAATTCTCTTAATTACCCTTTAGGTACATACTCTAAAATTTCAATATACATACACATTTCTACATACTTTGTAATTGATATATTTACTAAAAATTAAACACATTTTTGAGAAAAATAACGTAACCCCTGTGTAACAACTAAAATACAATTGACAAGAATAGGAATTATTTCCTAATAAAATTAATCAAGCAAGCACTACTAATCCCTAATACCAAACGCTAACTATCCTGTCACCCTTTGTTAATCTATTAAAGAAAATGGAGGGGTACAACATATATCATATCTTATGAATCTGAATGGATTTAGTTATTTGTGTGAGTTAAAATTATTTACTAAATAATAATTCATTATCACTATTAAGTGCCGAATAACCTTGGTGTGTGATTCCCAAATATATACCGATGTATGCTGTATGACTGCATAAACCAAGCGACTACCAAGAAACTTGTTCAGTCAATCAAGCCGATTAATATTACTAATTCTGCTAAATGTAAAAGATGCATGCAATTGAATAATGATGATGGAGCAAATAGATATTAAACTTTCATACCATCAAAAAACAGCGTTTATAATTTCCAATTCATCAAACTTTCTTTCACACACTTATTCATCTTGATAAAACGTGTGCAAAATGTCTTCTTACCTCAGCTACCAAACAACAACGTGCCACAACGGCAGATAAACAGTAAACACGGAAATGATAAACAATGCGCATGTGGAGATGCATTAATTAATATTTGGTCACAAAAAATGCACCAATAGAAAGATAGAGAAATGTGATGTCATCAGCCTTTTTACCCTGGGATAATGTTGTAGTGACTTACCACATAGTTGCGTATGTCATTATTACAAGTTTTAAGACAAATTTTTAGAATTTGTCAATGGAACAGTAACAACATTTTGTAAGTAATTTATTAGCAGCTTTACCTTTATTTTAGTCAAATTGTGTCTATAATGCAGTTGCATTATTAGCATTACAAATTTGACAGTTTTTTTGGCTACAGCAGTGCGAATAAGAAGATTATAAATGTAATAAGGGTAACCACAAAATAGTATATTAAAGTACGAGTTTCATAAGGCATGATTTTGTCGCACGAGTTCAACTTTAGAAAACGAGCCGCAGGCGAGTTTTCTAATGAACGAGTGCGACAAAAGGCCTTATGAAACGAGTCCTTTATACTATTTTTTCTATTTTGCATTATAAATTGATAATAAATACTTAATAAAAATCTCATTAAAAATGTTGAGTTTTATTTTTATATGAAGTTGGTCACATTGACATACGATTGACATTTGACGAATTCAAAATTCAAATTCGGCTATTTAAATTGTTTAAACAATATATTTCATAATATAGTCTCTGTAAACTGTAAAAAATGAGTGATACTGAGACAAATTTATCTTGTACGCCACCACAACTGCGTGAAATTGCGGATAACGCCGTCATAAATTTATTACCGAAAAAATCAAAAGCAGTATATGTATGAAAAATGCTACCATCAATTTGAACTATGGGCTGTACAGAATAATGTCAACACAATATCTGAAAACATTTTATTGGCATATTTTGAATTATAAGGTAAAAATAAGAAATCTTCTACCTTATGGTCTATGTATTCCATGCTTCGTTCTTGCTTTTCCATTTATAAAATACAGACATATCAAAATATATTAAATTACAAGCCTATTTAAAACGATTCTCTGAGGGATACGAGGCTAAGAAATCTAAAATTTTATGCATTGAAGATATTAATAAATTTATAGAAGAAGGTTCTGACGCATTGTATTTAGTAATAAAGGTACGATATTATTTGCAAAATGTAATTTTTTATGTAATGGATTTAATTTTAGATCGTTTTAATAATGGTTACACAGGTGCCTGTAGACGAGATGAATTAACAAATATGTCCATACATGATTTAGAATTTAAGAGTGATATTATTTTGGTGACAGTACCTAAAACAAAAAATAATATCGTAAGAGTTTTTGCAATTACGGATGAAAGATGGATTACTTTAATTAAAAAATATGTCGCCCTGCGACCAAAAAATATTAATCATTCAAGATTCTTCCTTACATATCGCAATGGTTATTGTATATCGTGCCCGATTCGAATTAATACGATTGGCAAAATGCCTAAATTAATAGCTGATTTTCTAAAATTGCCCAATTCAGAGCTTTATACTGGACATTGCTTCAGACGTTCTAGTGCTATACACTTAGCAGACGCAGGCAGTGATTTGCTGACTATAAAACGTCATGGTGGATGGAAGTCATCTGCGGTAGCTGAGGGTTACATCGAAACATCTATGAAAAGTAAAGTGGCTGTAGCGCACAACTATCAGGGCCAAGTACATCTGGTCATTCTAGAGTTATATCATCGAATGATTCTCAATCACAAGAGTCTACCATTAAAGCCAATAACATAACTCAGCAAAACTTTGTTACGAAGAATTTGCCTGGCATAACAATACATGCTCAAGATACTTGTTCCGTCAGTGTAAATGTATACAGTAATTCCACGTTTCATAACAATAACAATGTAAACTAAATTTGTATAGAATTTTTGATTAAAGTATTTACAATTTACATGCATTAAACGTCAATTTTGCTTTCTGTCATAATGTATTCAATACAGCCAACCTATAGAAATGAAAAAAGGCGTATCACAATGAAGCACTTTTCGATACGCAAAAGCGTGTTACAATTGCGTTTTTATGAACGCAAAATAGAAAAAGTTATTTGCAACATTGTAATAAGCAGTACATACTTATTTTTTTCCGTGTGGAATAATTAGACTAGAATGAAAAGGTAAGGTAAAAAATAAGCCAGAAGACTATTTTCGCAGTAACAGTTTTTTTAGTAGAAATTCGCGAATATCGTCTCCGCGTTTGTTCAGGAATTACTGTGTATATCTCTATCGCACCTTTGACATTAAACTTCCGTATTGACGCGTCGAACATTTCAGATTTCTATAGTATACCGCCTCGATTCCACATTCTCCCCTTTATATCAACTATCGCGCATACATTTCAACGAGGAAATTGGTTCTCATCCTTCAGTAATGAGAACTTCGTCGAGAGGAGATTGAAAATCGAGAGAAAAAAAAAGGGTTAATGGAATTTCGATTTGCAAATATCGAATGTTCGGAGGGCCCCGCGCCACTCCGTGAGAATTAAAACCGTCTCAGCAACGTGGACGCTCCGATAAGTGGGGGTGGGAGGGGGTGTTGCACCCCCCCCCCCCCTCTCCCCCTTCCCCAGCTCCGACCTAAATTTGCCGGCCACCCGACGACAATGGATTAATTCATTTGGTACTTTTTCCGCTTCGTCAAACTTAAATTCAACGGAAGGGAATGGACAGCCGTCTTCCCCTCCGCCCTCGATATCACAGTGGCGTGTGGTTGTACATATCGATTTTATTCGGAGGGAGAGGTGAAAGAATAGTGAGGGGTTGATATTGAAAATATTTTACATTATTTCCAACAGTTGTTTCCCTGTTGATGTGGACGTTCGGCTGATTTCTCCGTATGCCCAAGGCGGACGTCCGTATGATTTTCTTTTACTCTGCACTGAATGCTCCATCCTATTTGGCCGATTTCCACATTCACATCTAAGTTCGTATATGCCCCCCATTTGTAGTTTCGGCGGTACGTCTTTGTTAATAACTAGTGGTTGCTACCTTTATCACTTCGTGAATCATGTACCGGTGTTTATTTCTTTAGGTATATTAACATCAGACACATTCATAAACCATTTACTGTTATCAAGAAAATATTTTTTGTATTATTTCTATAATTCATTAATTTTATTAAAGGAATGATTATACCTCAAAATTTTATGTTGATATCTTTTGATGTTGTGTCTTTATTTACAAATATTCCAATAGATTTAGTAATTGATATTCTGATACAAAAATTGTTTTTAATTGAACCACACACTACAATTTCGAAAGATAATTTTATACTATTATTACGTTTTGTTTGTAATAATTGTTATTTTTCTTTTATGAATAAATATTATCTACAAATGTTTGGTACACCAATGGGTTCCCCAATTAGTCCAATTTTGGCAATGATTGTTATGGATTGTTTATTAGATGCTGTTATACCTAAATTACCTTTCAAAATTCCATTTATTTTTAAATATGTTGATGACATTATTTGTTCAATACCTAATGATAAGGTAGATAATACATAAATATATATAATTCGTATAATAATCATTTACAATTCACTGCTGAATTGGAAAATGATTGTTATGTACCTTTTCTTGATACCAAAGTTATAAGATCAGAGAATAACATTATCATATTAGATTGGTATCAAAAACCGACATCTTCTGGTAGATTTATTAAATTTTATTCTAATCATCCTATAAATCAGAAATATAATACTGTGATCGCTATGAAAAACAGAATTACACAAATTAGCGACACAAGATTTCTTAACGACAATTTAAAAAAGTTATTTAAATTTTTTTCCAATAACGGCTACCCTAAAAATATTCTTTCCAAATTAATTTTTTCTCCAAATTCCTTACATGAACGTATAAATACTAATACAACTACCACTTTTAAATATTACAAATTACCTTTTATAGAAGGTTTAACTAGTCAAGTAATTAAACATTTTAAAGATTTTAAAAATATCAAAATTGCGAAGTATAATGTAACAACCATAAGAACAATCTTTACAAAAACTAAAGACAAGATACCAATTTTGGACCAAAGTGATTTGGTATATAATATTCTTTGTCGTGATTGTTAAGGTTGTTATATTGGTCAAATTTCTCAAGTGCTAAAGAATAGAATAACCCAACATAAAAGTGATAGTCGTATAGGTAAACGTTCATGCGCCTTGTCTTTACATTTTCAAAATTTAGACCACAATTTTAATTATGATAATACCAAAATTCTTGATGTTGAAAATAATTACAAAAAGCGGTTATTTCTAGAAATGGTTCATATTAACAGTAATCAAAATTCAATTAATTTCAGACACAAATCAACTTAATCATATTTATTGCAACATTTTACAAAATACCTAGTAACATTACCTTGTTTACAAAAATGTTTTTTGACTTTCTAAAAAAAAAAATTAAAAAAAATCCAAAATACGTATAATTTGATTATTATATTTGAACTTTGTAAGTATTATTTTTAAATCTTTCATTACGATTGGTTCATATTCTTTGTAATATTGTAGATGTCCTCCTGATGAAGTCATAAAAAATATATGACGAAATATTGAGGTGATTTAGCAGTTTTATTTTAAAGACCGTATTACCCATACAGCTTAGTTTATTCTTCATCTATTTCGACAGACGCGGCGTGCATTACTTCGGATATATCTATAGTTTAATCTATTGGTAAGATTTACGTTTGAGAGAACTTCAATTTCATAACGTTGCTTGCCAAGTGGGAGGCGATTTAGAAAGGCGAGTAGATATAGGGGGCCGGATTCATCCCGCGAGCCAACCCAAGTGAAGAATGAACTCGAGCAGAGTAGGTGAGGTACCGCCAAAGTTGGCCATACTGGCTCAGAACACCCCAGGATGGAACCTCGAAGTTGGGCAAGCGCCGAACAGTTACATAAGATTCTATAATTGGGAGGGAGAGGGGGGGGGTTAATGATTTGCACTGTGAATCATTAACCCCCCTCCCCTTCCTCCCCCGGTCGAGGGATAGGGGTATGTCGGGGTACATCGGGTAGATACAGCGGTGCATGTTTTATTTGAATGTCATTTGAATGAAGTCAGGGTATTAGCTAAGGAGTTAAATTAATGGCGACACGGAACAGGCATTAGAGACGAGTCGGTCGAATGGCGGAATTTTTTTAGTAATGCTGCTAAAGAATTGCTGTGTACCAAAGAAAAAAACAAAATGAATTTACAAAAATGAAAAATTGAATTTACTAGCTCAGCGGATAAAATTAAAGGCGCAAAAGAAAAACTCAGGGTTAGCCTCGCAAATTAAAACTTGAATTTAATCATGAAAAGTAAATTGTGGGTGAAAGAAAACTGACTTTCTTTAATTACTCAAAAAATGAAAAGGTTTAATCAAAAATAAAAGAACAGAAATTTTGAATGACGTTAATAATAATCAATAATTTATTATATATAAAAAAAAAACATTTAATTACAAATTGCAGAAAAAAAAAACCGTGAGTTTAGGGCTCTGGCCGAAATCAAAAACTGCAAGATTCTAATTTACAAAAGGACAATGCAAATCCTTTTAACAAAGCAAAAGATAAAACAGTTCAGGAAGATAATCCTTTTTTTTTTCACGTGGTTACAAAAATTAACCAAACTAAATTAAACGCGGACAAATCAAGTAAATTTACAAAATTGAAATATAAATACAAGCACAATGCTTCTAATCACCCAAACCGTGGTGATTAATTATTAAAAAAACAAATCAGCAAACTAGAAAACGGAAAAATTAAACTCTTTAAACTTAAAATACCTTCCAGAACAAATATAATAACTGATCTTATATCTAATTTATGCACACAACAATATAATAACAATTATTACTAAATGAGTCCCTTGATAGATGATATAAATCAGAATTAACGAAACAAATCTTTAAATAAAAATGTAATACCAAAATGGCAGTAAAGAAAATAAAATTACATGTACTTACACGGCATCTGTCAGGGAACTGACTTACAAGGTTAAACACAGTCACATACGTATAAAATATAACAGCTGCGTGCGCTGCACCTAACGCACAATGAACATAGAAAACAACTACAAGAAAGGACATGAGCTAACATGAGCAAATAAAAAAATATATTAAAGAGTGAAAACAATTTCAACTGGACATTTAAATAAATAAATAACCGATCAATTCATTAACTAAATCATATTTAAAAATAAACAATTAAATTCTGAGGTAACTTTCTCGAAACATTGACAAAAACAGATCGTAGTAAAATATGATCACTGAATTTACAAAAATTCGGGGTGTCAGGCCACAGCAGTAGATTACGGCACGATATTTAGATAGAAGGGTAGAACTTATTTATAAACGAATATTTCGGCAAAAATACTTTTTCAGTGCAAAAATCAAGTTTTGTTTTTATACACCTATTATGAAACACCCTGCTTAGGTAACTAAAACTCTCTGCATACATATTTATTACGTTGGCAATGTGACTTGGCAAAAGTTCTCGATATAGAGAGATTTTTTGTGCGTCTGGGTCGCAGCACCATATGTTTGCGCAAAAAGAAGATTAGTTTGTCGCAACAATTCAGACAATGTTTGCTCGTACGAAAACTTCAAGACGCAAAAAGAAATATCAAGAGAAGTAACTACGTACTTAGGTATGTAGTCTGCTCTTTTTTGCATTTACACCAGTAACATTCACACTATAAATCATAAAAATAAACCCAGACAATACGAAACGTAATTGCCTTCTTTTCTGGCTTCAACAAAACGAAATCTAAGCCGCGTGCAACAGTCTTATCTGCATGCAGTCAGTGCATTTCTTTTAATCAATCAAAACCAGGAACGGGCCATTCGAAGACGGTCGACATTTCCTCTTGGAATCGTTTGTCTTTTTCAACTGGTATCAGATTCATAATCTCTTATTCTCGGATCTCCTTCAATTTTCTCTCGATGCCTTCAAGTGGATGGGGATGGAGGTACTTTTTCTCCTCTCGGATTCTAGGAAATAGAAGCCGGGTTAATTAAACTTTTTTTCTTGCGAGCGAAAAAATCGGACCTTGCACTCAATAATTCAGCGTAAAAATTTAATATTGCCGGATGTCCGATGGTTCGTGTAAGATCCTTCGTTCCTTCTCTGATGGATTATTAATTATTGTACTTCCGACATTTCAATTCGGGACTTTTCTTTTTTGTAGATTTGTTTCGCTTTTTCTTTTTTTTTAGTGTAGATTTTGAAAAGATAAATCAATGAGAGGATTGTTTCTTTTGGGCTAAAACCAAGTTTATTTCGGAGCTAGAGATGTTTTAAATAGTCACTACTACTCTTTGACAATGTGAATTAGTAAGGAGACTGCCAGGATAGCATATCGCCGATCGAGCTGAAAAAAATTGAGGTGATTCTTGAAGCAAAAAAAAAATGGATACATGTGCGCGGGTGTTTGTGAATAGGTCTTTGATTGTTCAAAAAAATATTGTTTTATTTTTTGAACGGCGAAGAAAATGCGTTTAATTCATAATTTAAGCAACCTTTAAAAATCGAGCGCGCTATCCACTAGACCAGGAGGTCCGTTTGCTTGCACAGCCGATGCTCAGGAAGTGCAGCCCCAACTACATTCAACGCCCTAGCACAGTGACTATATACAAGAAGACAAACCAAGTCCATATAAAAGCGAACTAATTTTAAAAGTCATCGATAGATCTCGCTTGGATGTCCAAATTAAGATTGGAGCTAAACCAGTAATTATTGTCATGTATTAAGTATGACAGCGCAATCTACTCAAAAATAGTTGTAGCAAGCAAATCACTTGTAGACATCAATAGGACATCTTTTGTTTTTTTTTTTTTCTAAATAAAACGTAATGTGAATATCAACGAGTACAACATTTAAAATCGAAAAAAGCAAAGGCTGTCTTTCCGATATTATTTACGGCGAGATAATAGTTCCACGAGTATATTTTCTTATCGGCATTCCTTTCAATGACAGATGTGCGAGATTTCACAAATGCGATTACTTAAAAGAAGGAGGGCTACGTTATAAGTAAACACAGAAAAGCATTAAGTTTGTAAAATAAAAAGAAACATCAAAGGCACATCAATATACATTAAATTGTGACGTTTAATAATTTTGTTTCCTTTTTGTTTAATGCGTAATGTGTGTTAGCATATGTGTAAGTTAACTTAGCCTCCCTAATAGCCAAATTTAAATTTCCCGCCACAATTTTTAATGAATTCAACGTAAAGGCTTTAAAATAACTATTAATGTAATACAAAATGGTGGGGAATTTTATGTATCAACGTTGAAGTTACTAAGAATAATTGCGGGAAATTTAAATTTGGCTATTAGGGCTGTATACACATAGTACATTGAGAAGCGAATACATATATAAAATACACTTATCAGTATCGCCCAAAAGTTATATTTTAACCACTGTTGTCGACATTTTCTTTACTAAAGAATACAGGCACTGCTCAATTTAAAATGGTTTAATATTATATGTGGTTTCAAATATAGTGTTACCGTGTGTTTCATACAACTTTGATATATAACGTGAACTCTTAAATAACGTCTTTTATAGTCTCTAATATACGACTCGACATTCCGCAATCTCTTCTCTACTGCACTTGTGATGGACGTAATGGAATGACGAAAAAGGCATCATATTACTGACGATCATTCGATAATTTGTTTGTGATGTTTGAATTATGAATGATCATTCATTTATTTATTTTTCACTTCACTAATAAAAGAAATTTATATTATGCATGGATAGTTAATTAGAATCTGCAGAACATTGTAAATTTCTCTAATTTTAAATATAACTATATAGCACGAACTACATGCACGAACTACACACGAACAAATTTAAATTTCCCGCCACTATTTTAAGTGACTTAAACGCATTAAAATAACTGTTAATGTAGTACAAAATGGTAGGTAATTTTTGTTTCAACGTTGAAGTTACTGAGAATAATGACGGCCAATTTAAAGTTGGCTATGTGGGAAAACCAACAATGGTAAACATCGTTTTTTTAATAATAAAATAACTTTACTGCATTCTTACTTTCTATGTAACCCTAGAATCATGGAAATGGAATACTATAATGTCCCAGTAAACCAAATTCAAATTTCCCGCAATTATTTTTAGCAACTTCAACATTCAAGCATGAAATTACCTACGATTTTGTATTAGATTAATAGTTATTTGAATACCTTTAAGTTGAAGTTACTCAATATAATTGCGGGAAATTTGAATTTGGGTTACTGGGGTTGGTACATCAAATAGCGACGTGTATTTTCTGTTTAGTAACCGCGTACGTAAAAGCGTTAGTATTTCAGGGTTAAATATTTCTTGGTCATCAAAAAAATGAAAAAATGTTAAAGGCATACGTGTTACTTCAATTTTTATAGTAAATAGTCCAAAAATTATTTTTTCAAATAAATTTAGCGCAGACCTGGTGAAAACAAATTGTCATTATTGCGATCCTGAAGTCCATCCTGCAAAGATGGTGTCCGAGATCACAATATAAAGCCATTAAAAGATCAGAAAGACAGCCAGGGAGTGAAACTTTTGATTGTTATTCCATTATATGTGACAATATTACAAATATTCATATTTTGAGAGTGGGGAAGTAAACGTATTTCAAGTGAAATTTAATTTACCTCGGATATCAAATTTTAATATTATTAATCACTTCCATAAAACCCATAGCAATATGCCGACATACCGTTATAGAGTTCCAAGAATATTCTGTTTATTGTCTTTTTGGTTTCCTAAATTCAGTTACCAATAAAATAAAATTATTATTATATAGTATAGCACATTTGCTGTATTCTAGCAAAATATAAATAATAAAGTTTGCACAAACAATAAAAATAAACTTACAACTTAACACTAATAAACTTCACAGATAGAACTAAAAAATAATATCTTACCAATTCGTATACGACATATGACAGATATACTATTATTTTTTATTTATATTCAAAATATTGTTGCCGCCTGCCGTGCTTGAATTCCGATATCATTACCATCATAGTAATTTCATTACATTAAAATACGTTATGAATCAGTACCATCTATTGGCGAATCGTACTTTTATACAATTTATATAATTTAAATTCTGGTTCTTATTCTCGCTAAACATTCAGACTACCCCACCACTTTTGGCGGTAAAGATACTAGCGACATCTGGATTTGACCGCCAAAAGGTTGTTTTTAAGCGCAACACTTTTCCCATAAGCTTGGTTTGTCTTCTTGTATATAGTCACTGCCCTAGTACAAAGCTTTGATTGGATAGGAGACCAGAAGACGTGTTAGTCTATATTAATATCATCTTCGTCATTTGACCAGATTTTTCCAATATTTTATTAATTATTTTATTAACATAGAAAGCAATTCTCAAAGATTTGCATTTGCAAAAGATATCCCATGAAATTGCGGTGATTTGGCACCAGTATTGGGCAAGATAGAAATTCCTACAGCGACTAAGATATACTCATCAATCACTTTTAAATTAAACAGTTAAAAATAAAGTTACTTTAATTCTTGGGCATCTACTGGAAATATAAATTTCACACGTTCAAAAAAAGAAATTCCACATCAAACGGTATGCGCTACCTCGTTCTCAATATGAACCCATACGTATGCAATCGTTAACAGGGTGAGCTATTCCAAGGACGTGCGTCTATTGAGCACCCAGGCAAAAAAAGCGATCGTGAAATACCGGGAACTCAACGCTTCCGGTTAATATATCGACGCAGCGCCCTCTATAGAAGAGAAAAAAAACCACCGTCACGCGCTGATAAATATTTATGACGCATTAAAATTTTAAAGCTTTGCGCGTCTTGCTTTATTAAATCCGGGAACGCGAAAATTATTCCCGCACAAAATTACGTATCCCGAAACGGCTGACGTTAACTTCTTAAAGAGAAAAAAAATTGCTTTGTGCGTTTAGAAGTTAAAAATATTCAAATTTCCCGCCAAATAGCGAACCTGTCATTTTAAAAATTCTATTTCTTTTACGGTCCTAATCAAACGAATAACACCGTAGTCCCAAATCACAAAGGCACAGCCGTATCGTCACGTCTGCTATATACATTTTTAATTCATCCGGGGTGTTGCATTCCTGTCAGCTTCACGTGACCTTCCGGTCGAAACTAAGAGCTCTCTCGAGATTTCAAACTCATTTCCTTAATAGAGTCATTGAATTGGCGCCACACGCATCAAACATGTCGCTGTATCGTTTCACTCCCCTGTTACTCTGTGGGTGTGTCTTTGAACTACGACCTGAATGGCGTTGTTTCTATAGTGAGTTCTTGTAGGGTGCTGCGGTAAAGACCTAGATTAGATCGAGATGAAAAAGGGAAGGCATGAGACTAAAAACTATAAAACTGCATTAGATTGGATTGGTTGGAGGATTAGGGTGGCCTGTTTTACCACGAAGTTTTCATATCTATTGTGATCCTTTTTTTACTGGAAGACACCCACTAATTTTGCCCTCTCAATTAGGCCTATCATCCTTGAGAAAGTTTCTTTGTGTGTGTTGCTAGTGGATGTTGTCATATATGTGTGTAAATTGTGTTGCATACACTGTATATATTGTTGTATTTTAAATCATTAAAGACAGTTCTTAACCAGACGCCCACGTGTATACACACCACACCGACCGCTCCCAATCACTCCAAGATAGCACATGGCGCAGTCAGTAGGATCCGAACCTACGCTCCCACAGGGAATCTGATATATAAACCAGGAAAAGAGATGTATATTGCTGATGCTCTTTCTCGTTTATCTAATCAAAATGATAGTAAAAACCCTATATTTTCAACAGAATATGAAATGTCAAATCAATTTATTAACTGATAATTTTCCGATAAGCTCTGATAAATTAAAATTGTTTAAGGAAAGAACTTTAAATGATAAAACACTGCAGTCTGTAAAACAATATGTGCAAAATGGGTGGCCCAAAAAGTAGATCAGAATGTAAAGATTATGAAAAATTGTATTGGAATGTACGAGAAGACATTGTTTTAATTGATGATTTACTATATCGGGCAAATGCTCTTATAGTTCCGACTTCATCAAGGAAGGACATGCTATCGTTATTGCACATAAATCATCTTGGAGTAACTAAAACTAAACTTAGAGCTCGTGATGTGTTGTATTGGCCTGGTATGTTTGCAGATATTGAAAACATGGTATTGTCTTGTAGTGTATGTTTAAGATTTTCAAATGATAATGCAAAGGAACCTCTAACTCCACATCCTGTACCAAACTTTCCTTGGGAAAAAGTGGGATTAGATTTGTTCCAGTTAAATAATTGTAACTATTTATTAATTGTTGATTATTTTTCTAAATACGTTGAAGTTAAAAAACTTCATACTACAACAGCAAAAGTTGTCATTGAAACTTTAAAGAATGTATTTTCAGCGCATGGTATACCAATAGTTCTCTTTTCAGATAATGGTCTTCAAATTTTCTTGTTTTGAATTTAAAGATTTTGCACAAGAATGGAATATTAATCATGTAACGTCAAGTCCATTGTACCCTAGATCAAATGGTATGGTCGAAAGATCTATACAAACTATAAAAAGTATTTTAAGAAAATGTATTTTTTCTAAAACTGATATTAATGTAGCTTTACTTGAGTATAGGAACAATCCTATTTCTAATAGCATAAAATCACATGCGGAACTTCTTTTTGGAAGAAAAATTAGAGGCTTCTTACCAATTCAATATAAATCTTTAAAACCGCGTAATGTTAATTATAATGAACAGAGAAGGCATCTTCAAACTCATCAAAATGTACAAAAGTGGTATCATGATAAACATAGTAAAACATTAAAACCATTTAGTATAGGAGATAAAGTGTACATTAAAAATAATAAAATATGGACGCCTGGTGTAGTTTGTAAAAAATATAATGATCATTCTTATTTAGTTAGAGAAAATAATTCAGATATGATTAAAAGACGTAATCGTACCTTTTTAAAAGAGCTCAATGAGGATATTTGCTATGATAATTACGATACTGCCTCTGATGAGGAAGATATGTATTACAAATTTAAACCAGCCTCAGAAAGAAAATGAAAGTAATAATGTATTTGCACAAAATGAGGATTCTGATGCAGACAGTTATATAACAATTTCTAGTGAATCTTCCTCATCTACATCTAATGACCCACCAGGGCAAGTTAAAAAATCTAAGTATGGCAGAGTTTTAAAAAGACCATCCAGATATGCTATTCGTGATTATAATAAAAAATAGTTATATTGTGTTTGCTAAGTAGATATATTATTTATTATATATACATATATTTACATTAAGATTAATTGTTATTTGTTAGTCTTGTTATATTTTTATATTTACGGGGGAGATGTCATATATGTGTGTAAATTGTGTTGCATACACTGTATATATGTTTGTATTTTAAATCATTAAAGACAGTTCTCAACCAGACACCCACGTGTATACACCCCACACCGACCGCTCCCAATCACTCCAAGATAGCACAGATGTGGAGTTCTCCACATCCATTACTAGAAACCTCTTCCTCGCTAGGCCGTCACTTTGCCACAGCACATCCTCCTCTTCGCAGACTCTGCAAGTAGCATCATTCAACAGGTCTATCTTGTACATGTGCCTATTTAATCTTCAATGACCAGCTATCAAACCTACTATCATTTTAACAGTCTATCTTTACTCAGCAGATCTTTAGTAAATTCAGGCCTTTGTTCTTTACAAACTCTTTTGTCTATCTCTGCTCCGGTGACCGATTTGTCACCACTCTCTGGACTGATTATGTATCCATTCATTGATGGATATTTTAATTTGCGACTTGGTAATGCCAAAAGAAGGACCAGCTCCAACGAATGACCTTGACGAACCTTGCTTGATCAACTCGCCCACCGCCTCATTTCCCGAGTGGCTAGGAATCCAAACCATTGTTAATTCCCTTTGAATGCCTACCTCGTTTAGGGCGCTTACATAATCCAAAATCAGCTTAGAGTCCACACTTACGCTTTAAGTATGGAATTCCTGTTAATTTATCTTAACATTGTGTTCTACAGTTCATTTCCAAATTGACTGTGTGATTTCTACACTGCAATATTTCCTTTGTTTCATCCTTAGTTCTATATTTTTATGGATTTAAACAGAAACTTAATTCACACGTGAAACACTAAGTAAAAGTCAAAAGAATATACCCAAAAAAAACTAACCCTCAGCATTATATCGCAATTTACCTCGTTCAACTTGCCACACTTTTCCGTTGTCCCATTCGCCGTCCACGGGCGGAGGAGTTGGGGACTTTTCCCTTTAACGAGTTACTCGATTAAACTTTGTTATAGCTGTCGTGTGCTGTTTCAGCTTTTTGCTGAACCGTATCGAGTTAGGAAGGCGCGCGGATCCTCCACTGTCGTGGTAATGGAGAATTCTTTTCCTCAATTTGTGTTGCTTGTTTTTTTTTGTCTTTTTCGGCAACGAGAAAGAATGCTGCACGATTACTAATTAGGAATTAAAAGTGAAGAGTGGGGGAACAAGGGATAACTATTCCTGCATCAGAAGTATAATTGTAGAAAAGATGTAGAAAAGGACTTTGAATATGTTCTGACATGAAATACAGTCAATATCAAGTTTGAGGATATTTGTTCTTAAAGGCTCGTATACACTAGAGGACGAATGCGAATTTAATGTTAATGAAAGGCGAATATAAACGGTATGGGAGGTAGTCTGTCGAAATATATGACTTATTTACATTTAAGTTGCAGTAATATTTTGAACGTAATATCGAATTTCTTAATATTTTCAATGGAAAAGCCTTGATGAAAAATTTTGAACGTGATGTGTAATTGTATTTGTATACAGGAAATTCCGCTATAACTCCTAAACTGTGACAGATAGGGGAAAAAGATTTTATAAACTGTTGTAGAATTATGATTTTCCTATAACATAAAATTATTATTATTTGTACATTGTGTTTCGTAATATCAGTACAGCCTTCAACATTCTTTCTCTCCTTAAATACAATACCTCCAATATTATTATATTTTTAAAAGCATCAATAAACTAAAAAATATATATATGATATAACATACTGCTGTGGTCTGGCACCCCGGTTTTTGCAAATTCAGTTTTTTTTTTCTTGTTCATTCCGATCAATCTTTATCAATGTTTTGCGAGAGTTTCCACAATTTCAATTGTGTATTTTATTTTATATAAGTTTTGTTAATTGAATTGATTTGTTTAATTTATTTATTTAATTGTACAAGTGTTTATATTAATTTCATTCAGTTGTACATATTGCGCTCACTTGTATTGTTTATGTTGTTATGTTTTGTGACTTTGTCCGATGCCGGTGTAAGTAGACGTAAATTTATTTTGTTAGCTGCCATTTTGGTATTTCATTTTTATTTAAAGATTTGTTTCGTTAATTTTGATTCATTTCATCCATTTTCGCTTTTAGGAAAAAACCTTTTCTACAAAAGTTGTACAGAATTCAATGCTGCATAAGTTAACAATATTTTCCACTACACAGGGTGTTCACGAAGATTGAGTCTTTGATTAAAGCTTTATCTTTGCTTTTAGGAAAAAAATCTTTTCTACAAAAGTCTTATAGAATTGAATGCTGCCTAACCTAAAATTATTTTTAAATATACCGGGTGTTCAGGAAGACCGGGGTTTTTTGTTATAGCTCTATTTTTGCGTTTAGGAAGAAATCTTTTCTACAAGAGTGTTATAGAATTGAAAGCTGCATATCCTAAAAACATTTTCAAATATACCTGGTGTTCAGGAAGACTGGGTTTTTTCATTATAGCTCTATTTTTGCTTTTAGGAACAAATCTTTTCTACAAAAGTTGTACAGAATTAAATGCTGCATAACCTATACATATTTTTGACTATACAGGGTGTTCCAAAAGTAAAAACAAAAGAAAACTACTTAAAACGTATTGCACATTATAAAAGATGATTAAGTGAATGGGGACCGACTTCAAGAAACCACCTTCCTCAAGTACCACCTTCCTCAACCCCTAGATGCGCAGCATCTAGTAATTGGTATTATATTGCTGTGTACACAAATTAGATATAGGATCATTTATTATTTCGTGCAGGAAGATATATTAAGTTTAAAGATTTCATTTTTTTCGTTTTTTAATTTTTGCTGTTTTGTAATTAATTGTTAATCACCTCGGGTTGGGTGAATAGAAGCTTTGTGCTTGTATGTAAGTTTTCCTTTATGTAAATTCACTTGAATTGTTAGTTTGTTTTAATTTTGAAACTACGTGGATTGATTTGTTATAAAAAGGATTATCTTCCTGAACTAAATTTGTTTTTGCTTTGATAGAGGATTTAGCATTGTCCTTTTGTATTTAGTGTCTAATGCAGTTTTTGATTTCGGCCAGAGCCCTAAGTTCATGGTTTTTTTTTTGCAATTTGTATTTAATGTTTTTTTTTTCTTTTTTTATATATAATAAATTATTGATTGTTATTGACGTCATTCTAAATTCTGTTCCTTTATTTGTAATTAAACTTTTCAAATTTTTGGAGAATTAAAGAAAGTCAGATTTCTTTCACCCACTTTTCTCACTCAAGTTACTTGTACTGTTTGAGAAAAGCGGTTGTAATTTAATTTCCCCTTAGAATAAGTGGACGAAATATTGAAATATCTTATAATTTAGTACAAATCTACTTACACCTGCAGATAAGCTTATAGTTGTACTTTAATATACTGGATGTTCGTCACTAATTCAGTCAACTTCAAATGCGTATATCTTACCTTTTTTTTAAATGGAACACCCTGTATATGTTTACATTACTGAATTCTATCTATCTTATTTTTTTTTAACTTTTAAACTTTTTTCCTATCTGTCACTGTTTACCAATTAATTCCTTACTGCTAAAGCATCCTGGATATAGATATACATATTACACATTGTTATTATTATATGATACATTGCAGTACATTGTTTATTCGTTTATTGTACGGTCAAAGTTAAACTCGGCCCCATTACATTCGCCTCACATTACACATTACATTCCTGATCGTCCTCTAGTGTGTACGAACCTTTACATTACACATTACATTCGTGATCGTCCTCTGGTGTATACCAGCTTGAAAAATCTTTATAATATGCCTGCGCCACCAAAGATTTGAGGTTTGAGATCCCTTTTTATAATCACAGAGGTATTAAAACTCTACACAGGAATACATTCCAGGAATCATTACGTTGAAGTATCACTTCCCCGCCCCAAAATTTTCCCGTGAAAGCACGTTAAAGACGATCAAAGCGCCCTCGTGGAAAGCGGAGGCGAATCGAAAAGTTACCGGTAGGTATACGCTACGAAACGGGTAGATACTATAGCTACTTACCGTATAATTCCCTTGTCTCTTGAATAATACCAGACTCTAATACCACCCCGATACATGCGGCTGTTTCGTCTCGAATAACATTTCTCGGTGAACGGGAACGGTTTCCAGCCCCACCCCTTAATCGTCAATACGTCTCGCGAAAGAGGCTTAGGGGATCGTGGTTGATTTGCATTTCGTCCCGCGATGACAATTGCGTAAGACGTGGAGCAAGTTGGAACAGTCCTCTGTTATCCTATTTTAGTGGAGGATACTGGGAGTAGACAAATAAATGGGGAAATATTATGAGTAAGAAAGAGGCGTACCACAGAGCGTCAAGATAGGCGCTTCGGACAACTAGTTCTCTACGATACCGTTTTGCTACTACACGTTAAATGTGTGACCATTGGTTTGACTGCTGCCACGCTTGGAGGTCCAAACAAGGATCCACTAGTTTTGCTGAAGAAAAGAAATAAACCGACCTATCGAACAATATTTATCTAGCCAGTAACAACCATAAAGCTGGAAAGAATTATACAACAATTGCATAGTAAAACATCTAAGGATATCTATGGGCTATCTGTTGCGTGTAACCCTCTTCATGGACTAGGTATTGCTTTACTTTATTTTTGAACTTATTGGGTGGAAATTCTTTTACATTTTGCGGTAACCTATTGCATAGTTTTGGGCCCCAATAGTCTACACTGTTTTGTGGCTAGTCTCGTTGTCTCGTATGATGGGCGTGGTTATTTCCGTTTAATCTGAAGATTGTTTTGTTGTGTACATAGACAACCCCATTAAGTATATATAGCGAGACCAAGGTGAGTATCTTTTCGGTTTTAAAGTGTGGTCTGCATGAATCCCTATATCTTAGTCCGCATAGTATGCGAACTGCCTTTTTTTGCAGGATGAAGATCTGCTCTGCTTTTGCTATCATTCCCCAGAAAAGAATACCATAGCTAAGATGCGAATGGAAATTCGAAAAGTATGCAATTTTAGCTACTTCCGGTGTTGCAATCTGGACCAATCTTCTGATTGCATATAAAGCTGACGACAATCTTCCGGCAAGTAGGGTAGTGTGTTCAGCCCATTTTAGAGATGTTTATATTATCTTTCAGGGTGAATATCTGGTTTTGTGTCTTATTTGTGTTCATCTTTAGTTTGTTAGAGAGACACCAGTTATATATACACTATACACTACCTTTTGTGATTTACTTTGCAGTGTGTTATATTGTTACTTCTTACCAAGACAGAGGTGTCGTCAGCGTAAATACACGTATCTGCGTCTGGAACGTTTGAATGGAGGTCATTCGTATATATAATAAATAACAATGGACCGAGCATGGACCCTTGTGGAACACCGTATTTAATTCCACCCACCGAAGATGCAGCATTATTCCAAACAGTCATCAAATCATATGACTTTAGCAGTTTAAGGGGAGTACCACGAATGCCATAATATTCCAGTTTCCGCAACAATATATTCCGATCTACGGAGTCGAAGCCTTACTCAGGTCAAGCAGGTTTATTTCCGCATATTCGTTATCTTCAAAGGCTGCGTGGATGAAATTATTAACCACTAAAATACCTGTTGTCACAGAGCGTCCTTTACGATATCCGTGTTGTTTGTCCCCTTACATCCTTCTAATAGATGCTTAGAGAAAGGTTATTTTCCAAAAGAACTAAAGATCGCTAGAATAGTCCCAGTTTTTAAAGGTGGAAATAATGTTAGCAATATCGAAAATATTAGAAAAAATCATCAAATTAAGATCGCTATAATTTATTGAAAGACATAACATCTTGGAACCAAATCAGCATGGCTTCCAAAAAAGCAAATCCACAGCAACAGCCATCGTTGATTTGTAGGAGTATATAGTATATAGGGAGAGGAAGTTATTGTATCATCTTACGATCTTGGAAAGGCCTTCGACTGTGTAGAACAGAAAATATTGCTCGATAAGCTAGAGGTCTACGATATCAGAGGAGGTTATTTGTTCCTTGATACATCACACGCGACTATAGTATTCTTAAATCTTACCTTCAAGATAGATGGTAGATAGAATATTAGAATGGAGCTTGTTTATAATTTTAAAAAAAAAGACCGTAAAATAAGAAACTGATTCGCGCACTTGGCGGGCAACAAACCGTGTCCAAAAGAGTGCCAGTACACCGTGGAGTCCCACAAGGATCTATATTCGGACCGTTGCTATTTTTAATCTACATAAATGACATATCATTCAATATCTCAGACGCCAGAGTAATGAAGTATGCTGATGCCACATCTCTTCTAGTAAGGTGGAAGAGCTCGAGACATGCTGGAGGTAGAAGCTTGTGACAACCCTAGAAGCAAACGAGCGCGCTTAAATTAAATAAAAATAAAACTAAACAGCTACTACTTACCACAAAAATGGAAGCCAGTCAAGCTCTAGAAATAGGAAATCCTTGGGTTTGAAACTCTCCACCAGGATGGGATGGGATTACCTCATCGACACTGTGCGAAACAACTTGCTTCAGCAGTATTCACTATCCGGCGTTTGATGAAAATACCCACGTATGAGGCAGTAAGGACTGCATACTTCAACAATTTCATTCTCGTGTATGGGAGTCTGTGTTCAGTTCAATATGGATAGGAACTATCGGAAGCAGGAGATTATCATCATGTCTGATAGTCAAGCAGCCATCAAGGCGCTGAGCTCATATGAAATCAGTTCCAAGTAGTGTTGGGATGAACGTAGCTTTCATTCATATGTATAGCTGTGCGTGAAAATTGCAATGTGAAGCGGACGAATGAAGTGAAGCCTATTCTCAAAGTTGCCTTCACGGCGTGAACGTATAGTGTAGGTGACGATGCCTTCACCGTCATTCGTGGTAGATATTAGGTAGTGCGTGCGCAATGCATATAGTCACTTGAGAATAAGTCTCGTTTCACTCTTTCGTCGGTTCACACTGCATATTCACGCGTGAAGGCAATATGAGAAATTTGCTTCATGCACAACGCTTCATTCACTCACGTAAAGAATGAAATATACTGCTTGAAGCCCTGCTATGATACGAAGGATCTGCGGTGAATGACGGCGAAAGCTTCGTTCGCAACGCTAGTTCCAAGATGAGTTAGGCAAAAGAAATAAAGTAATCCTCCTGTGGGTGCCGGGTCACACAGGAATGGAAGGAAACGAAATAAGGATAATCTCGCAAAAAAAGGGGCTGGAATACCTTTTGTAGGCCTGAACCCTTTTGCGGGTTAAGTAGCAGTACAATACTGAAGAAACTGAAAATAGAAATGGAGCAGAGAAAATCCAGTTACTGGGAAAATCTCCAGGGAATGAGGCAAAGTAAAATTCTCTGGAACTTATAACCAGAAGAGGTTTACAGAATGCATCAACCTGAGTAAGAACAATGTTCGCATATTAACAGGAATACTTTCAGGCCATTGTAGACTGAAAGGACACCTGAGTAAGCTTGGATTGGAAAAGGAATCTGAATGTAGATTTTGTGGGGACCAGGATGAGACACCCATCCACCTCCTCTCAAACTGCGTAGCACTGTGCAACTCGAGGGCTTTGCACCTGGGAGCATGTGAAATCGAAGAGGAGACTTACCGACTGGTAAGAGGGCCCTCTGACATCTTACACTTTCTGAAAGGAATAGGATTGGAAAGCCAGCTGTAAAGCAGCAAGAATAGGGGACACAATAGATCTTTTAGGTCGCATTGTAACACCACCCTTCTATTTACATACATTACATACATACATGGGAGTCTGGAGTGCGTCTGCATTGACTGAAGTGGTAAGAGGTTGTGTGGGCTCTTATCGGAGTGTGTAGGAGGACATCTGGCAGAGAGCTTTTCAAGAAACCACACAAAAAACTTTGACTATCACACTACGGGATGGATAGCTTTGTTAGTTGCAGGCTCCAAGTTTTTGCCAACTCATAGAACAAAATTGATTTGAGAACCTTAAAGGATATGGATCCTTAATAATTTTCACTAAAAATACTTTAAGTATGATATACTCCCGCTACGTACAAAGCGCAACGCTCCCTTTGCGCGCCCCTTTCATATTTCCCTTTTTAAATCGTCGCAAAGCCAAAGAAATATTTCCCAAAATCCGTGCCTCTCAATATTACTTTCGCCCGCGTGCGTAGCGGGGACGCCTTTGGTGTAGTCATCAGCCTCGCAATAAGAGAGAGAAAATATTTACCCGAGATCCTAATATAGCCGTGGATGATTGGAGCCGCTTCTACGCCGAAAGGAGATCCCGAAAGCGAGCTTTTCGGAACCGGATCCAATATGTGACAATATTAATGGCCGTCGGCCCGGCCCCTCCCCCCTCCCTTCCTCCTCAACCCCTATCTCACCCGGTACACATTTGCCCATCCTCAACTTCTGGATAACGCATTAAGGGACCCTAAAAGTAATATATCTAATGAATTTCTTTCTTTAACTACTTCAACCATATCCGCTCCCGTATTTTCGAAGCTCCTCCTCTGCGGATATACTAAAGGGTGGGGGAATATTTCATAACTCCGAAGGAAGAAGGAATTATTTCGCAGTTAGTCCAGGAGAGGGTGGAACGAATGCGATATTATGCTGTTTGGATTTCTATTGACGTCGGACGTGGAAATATATGGCTTGTTTTCCTTTAGATCTTGTTGGTTTATATATTTTGCTTCGAAATAGGGGTTGAAATACCTTATTTTGTACCCGGTCGAGGAACGGGCGCTTTCACTTCTACCTTTGTAGTTTGGACAATGGTGGATTGAGAAGTTATAAGAGTGGTATGCTAAAAATATTGATGGGTAAATAAAAGTGGGTGCCCATGGAATTTTTATTTTAATTAATCAATAACGCTCAAAAATTAAAAGCAACCAAAATTAACCAGAAAATTATTCCATCCGTTACAAAACCTTGCTCCTGTCATACTCTTAAACTTAATATTCCTAAATCCGAGATACTTGCCCTTACACGCCTAAAATCCATTCCTCAAATCCTTACACTCGAAGTTTCCCGGCGCCTCCACCACTATGTCACGGACCCTAACCATGACTCCGTAACTGGAGCTACCTCGCTTATAGTTAGCTAAATAATTAATATTAAGTAAATATATTGTAACGCTACACAGAGTAGCCTACAGCCCGGATTAAAAAAAAAAAAAATTTAAGAAAAATACATTAATTAAATTAGAAAAAATCAATTTTTTTTTTAAATCCCTGTGTCATCTATCTTTATTAATTTTGTATTAGAAGTGTGCTCTCTCACCAGCCAGATGGCATGCAGGGCGAGAAATTTCCGATCGAGGGGCGTTGACATAAAAAAAAAATAACGAATAGCTCGTTACCTCTCTTATATTTAGTACGTAAAGGCAAGCGTGCAAGATTGTTGCCTAATTGTCCTCTCCTTCAATTTCAATGTTTATGACCAGTTTAAATGCTATCGTAGCACGATAATGTTGTGCCTCAATGGTATTCACTCTCTCATGTAAAATTAAAACATTTAATTGTGGATGAAAGTGATTTTATTTAATAAAAAAAAATTCTAAATGTGAATTTGTTTAAAATCAGACATAAATCTCTGGATATTCTTATCTCAGTAAGTACGTGAGTCCGTTTAATTAATAACACTAAAGTTTTATAAGTAGTTCCACTTTTTACAATTTTAAACTCATAGTTTCAAACGTGTATACGTCTAAATTAAATTTCAAAAATCCCGCGATTTCTGACCGTTCAAACGGAGTTATGCTAGACTTAAATAGACGTGTGAGACAGTATGGCCAACCTTGATGTAAATTACTGGATATTGGTTCGTAACGTAAATACATAACAAGTACTTATAAACCTATTTATACAAATTTCCCCAAGTAACTGCAAATCGTTCAGTGATGATACAAACAATTTTCTAACCTCAAATTTTTTTGAACGAATAAAAATGAAAATTTCTTATAAGTATATTAAATTTAGATTAGAATTGAAATAATACGTTTATTTTTAGTAGATTTGACGAGGAATACCTTCTAATAGGACGAATTCTGCGAACATCGGTGGATGGGACTGTTCAGGTTGGATAAGGGCCTTCGTACCTCGTAGTTACATCAGATCACGGAAAAAATGGCTCGTTCAGACAGGAACAAACAGGAAACTCAGGAAAATCGTCGTTGAAGAAAAATTACCCAAAAAGGTTGCAGTAATTTGGATAATATTTATTGATGAACTTTGTTTAACAGTTAACAATTATTTTTAGTTGTAATTTGGAATAAAATTGGATTTTATCGAAATAGCCGTTAAATTTTACAAGAACAAATTGAGATACGTCTGTCTCTAACAAAGGTCGGGTGTTGAATGGTTCGAATTGAAAATGTTTTAACTGACTTGAAAGCGATTGTCTTCGTCAAGGAGTCCAACTGTCTGTGAAAATCCGTTAATATAACCGAAATGAGGGAACATCCATTGTTTTATATATGAGAATATCCATGTGACGAATGGACTGTCGATGTTTAAAGAAATAAAAATAAATAATAATTGCAAAATCTGGAATCACCTTACAATTGTAATATGATAAAGGTATGTGTCTCTGAATTATGAGAAAAATACATTTGAAATTTTTAAACACTTATTACTATGTAAAATTAACAATCTTAAAATTCATTACTGCACCTAAAAAGTAGGCAACCATTTATACACATAGAATTGTTACAGAACTCAATTTCCAGCAATTTCCCATGTCTGTCTGTTGACATATCAGAGCAATTGGACTGCCAATGCATCTACAAACATTATTAGACTAAATTTGAATGAAATAAAAACACAGTAAAAAAAATGAGAATGTTCATTTGACTTGAACTTGGCTCCAAATTTGATCTGTCAAAATCTATTGTAAAAGTATACTATTCAAATTCTAATATTCATTTTCGATGTGTAGGTATCACTGCTGATCATCTTTCTTCCTGAAGGGAAAATTCTGAAGGAAAATGCCTTGAAGGACTGCTCAAATGCAGAGATTTCCTACATCATCTGGACATCGTCTGGCTGTCTGCTGCTACATATTATATCCTGTTTCTTATAATATCTAATTAGTTTTAAAATATAACTAAGTAAAACAGTAACATTCCCTTTTAAATCATAGTAGAGTATATGTACCATAACAATATATAGGGTGATTCACGAAACCCATCCATTAAAAGTTTTTGACTTTACGATGACATCTCCGATCCTCCCTCGGAGAGATTAAATCCGGCATTCCGCAGGGCTCCATCCTAGGGCCTCTCCTCTTTCTAGTTTATGTTAAACGATCTTCCAGCCAATGTCGGAGCATATGAGGTCTGCCTCTACGCGGATGACGTCATTGCTGGTACGTGCATCTAATCCCTCAATGCTGCAGCAAGCGTCTGAGATAGTAGTGGAAAACGCAGAGCGGTGGCTTATCGCAAACAAGGGATTCCAGAGAGCACTTACTTACAAAGAATCGGCCTATCCCATGAGACTGAATGCCGACTGCATTTAGAAAACAAGGAGATAATTGGGGATGTTTTCTACCACTGCCCAGCTGCAGACAAGAAGACTTCCCTAGAAGAACTATCTAATTTAGCAAGATATTGAGCTACCTTAAGGGCTTGGACGAAGTTTAAGATAACATCCGCTCTAGTGATCGCAGTGGGCGTGATTATTAATTGAATCCATACGGATGGCTGCCTTCCACTAAACTAACTAACCCCATTACTTTCTCGTAGCATTACACAAATCTAATCAGAAATTATACAGTTAATCGTATGATCGTCAATCATTTCGTTATTGCCATAAATAGTCCCATCTAAATATTATCCAAATATCTCTAGAAGATCCTAGAACTTCGCTTAGTAAAAGTGTTTTCTTTTCCCAAAACTCCAAATACTTTTTACAATTATATTCAATAGACTGACAGTAGGTCACCATTAGGAGTTGATGTTGAAACTATGACAAATAAAAGGAAATGAAATAAAATTCTAGTTTCTAATCTCCAACCGGAACACTTAGCTGGCTTTGATTAAATCTTATCCCAAAATTTTCTACAGTATACCTAGAAAGATGCCCTTTTCAAATCCTCCGTAATCATTACTAAATCGTAACCGTAATTCCCATATAAATCCACTTTATGTATTATTTCTTCAATTTCAAAGCAGCAGCGATAAAATTAATACCCCTGAAGGTGTCTGATAGGTTGATGACGAAACGTCGTCCAGAAGTAGTTCCAGACCACTATTTCTACTCAAAAATCTACCAGTCTATAATATTAACCAACAAAGTTAGCGACCCTTAAACATTCCTTCAATATAAATACGAAATTTCGCGCAACAAATCCACCTGTATTCAATTCAAGGTCGCCCAAAAATCTTCCCCACAACATACAACCTTTCGCTTATCTATAACGAAATAAATTCATTTGGAGCAGGCAGATTTAACCATCGCTACAGCCTATGAGTGCCGCAATTAGGGAATCACGACCGTCGTAATGAAGACAATAATATCCGCTTTTAGAAGACCAGGGACGTGTTTCGAGACATAATAAGGGAGGCCACCCTTACCTGCCCTAGTGCCAGTCGAAGTAAGTTGCAAACTATCGTCAGGACAGGTTTACGGTTATCGTGCGGCTTGCCTACTGTTTAGGATGTGTTTATGGTTATAATGCGTGAGGCTAATGTCGTTAAAAGTGTGGGGAGGAAAGTTGCGAGGATATCATGGAGGTTTATATAAGGGTTATAATATGGAACATATGTAATAGATACGTACAATGTAGGGTTTGTAACTTTAGGGTTAGATCCGCTTATGTTACTTTTGTAGTTTAAGTATACCATTATCGTGATAAAATGACGATTATCTACGTCACAGTTACTAAAATAACAGTTGTTAAAGTACCAGTCATCTACATGTATACTAATGTAGACATTTCGTATTTCACATAAAAAGTATGCTTATGTGCTTATAAGAACATCATTCTAACTAAAATCACAGTTTTAAGCTGGTCTCAGGATATGCATAATATAGTAACAAAAGTGATGATTGTTTAAGTAACAGTTACTAAAATAACAGTTGTTAAAGTAACAGCCATCTACATATATATTGATGTGGACATTTCGTATTTAACATAAACAATATGTTTATGTAACATCTTTTGTGAAATGTGAATATATATATCTATGTCACAGTTACTAAAATAACAATTGTTAAAGTAACAGCCATCTACATGTATGCTAATGTGGACATTTCGTATTTCACATAAAAAGTATGGTTATGTACTTATAAGAATATCATTCTAACTAAAATCACAGTTTTAAGCTGGGTCTCAGGGTATGCATAATATAGTAACAAAAGTGATGATTGTTTAGGTAACAGTTACTAAAATAACAGTTGTTAAAGTAACAGCCATCTACATATACGTATATTGATGTGGACATTTCGTATTTCACATAAAAATATGTTTATGTAACATCTTTTGTGGAATGTGAATATATATTCCACAAATCTTCGATTTTTTATGCAACCGAAGTTATAAGACACCGAAATATTAACTAAAAATTATTTTCGAACAATTCTGAATTACGCATCGCAAGGTATATAGTGCGTCTCTAGTTTCAGTGGCACAAGATTTGTGGAGCTTATATTCGCATTTAATTTAAGAAAGATGGTACTTACAAGGTTGTCATTCTAACTAAAATCACTAAAATCATTTAAGCTAGTCTTAGTACATACATAATACAGTAACGAAAGCTATGATTTAGACAATCACAGTTACTAAAATAATTGTTATTAGTATTACTTAATGAAACAATAAAACATAAAAACTTGTGATCTATAGAAAAAATGCTACCGCGAAGCGGACTTGAAGTACTACAGGTTAATGTTCTAAGGTAATTTAGTTTATTTAAAGCACAGCTACTAAAAATAACAGTTAAATAATTATTCATGGCATTTACGTTAATAACATGACGTACGGTGATTTACAAATACCCGTAGTTTAAAGTATACCATATTCGTGATAAAATGACGATTATCTACGTCACAGTTACTAAAATAACAGTTGTTAAAGTAACAGCCATCTACCTGTATACTAATGTGAACATTTCGTATTTTACATAAAAAATCTGTTTACGTAACATCTTTTGTGAAATGTGAATATATACTCTACAAATTTTCGATTTTTTATGCAACCGAAGTCATAGGGCACCGAAATATTAACTAAAAATTATTTTCGAACAACTGAATTACGCATCGCAAGTTATATAGTGCATCTCTAGTTTCAGTGGCACAAGATTTGTGGAGCTTACATTCGCATTTAATCTAAGAAAGATGGTACTTACAAGGTTGTCATTCTAACTAAAATCACTAAAAATCATTTAAGCTAGTCTCAGTTACATGCATAATACAGTAACGAAAACTATGATTGTCAAAATCACAAGTTACTAAAAATAATAGTTTATTAGTATGTTAATAATAAAACAAATTAAAACATAAAAACTTGTGATCTATGGAAAAAGTGCTACCGCGAAGCGTACTTGAAGTACTACAGGTTAATGTTCTAAGGTAATTTAGTTTATTTAAAGCACAGCTACTAAAAATAACAGTTAAATAATTATCACTGGCATTTACTGTTAATAAATATGACGTACGGTGATTTACAAATACCTGTAGTTTAAGTATACCATTATCGTGATAAAATGACGATTATCTACGTCACAGTTACTAAAATAACAGTTGTTAAAGTAACAGCCATCTACCTGTATACTAATGTGAACATTTCGTATTTTACATAAAAAATCTGTTTATGTAACACCTTTTGTGAAATGTGAATATATACTCCACAAATCTTCGATTTTTTATGCAACCGAAGTCATAGGACACCGAAATATTAACTAAAAATTATTTTCGAGCAATTCTGAATTACGTATCGCAAGGTATATAGTGCGTCCCTAGTTTCAGTGGCACAAGATTTGTGGAGCTTATATTCGCATTTAATTTAAAAAAGATGGTACTTACAAGGTTGTCATTCTAACTAAAATCACAGTTTTAACCTAGTCTCAGGACATGCATAATACAGTAACGAAAGCTGTGATTGTCTAAATCACAGTTACTAAAATAATAGTTATTAGTATTAATTAATAAAACAATAAAACATAAAAACTTCTTTCACTATAGGTTAATGTTCTAAAGTAATTTAGTTTATTTAAAGCACAGCTACTGAAAATAACAGTTAAATAATGATCACTGGCATTTACTGTTAATAAATATGACATATAGTGATTTACAAATACCTGCGTGGATAGATGTGATAAACTTTTTGTATATTTAAAAAAAACTAACATGCTTAAAAGAACGTAATTTCTCTGTTGAATGTTTTGTCTCAAAGTATGCATGACACGATTTCAATAATTGTCCAAGAAATCGTAACGATTTAGCTTTTTAGGCAGTTGACAGCTACTAAAAATAATTCCGAGTAAAGTAGCAGTCATCAGCATTCATTTTCAACAAACGTGATTTTAACATTAAGAAGCACCATATGTGCAGACAGTGTATCAGAGAGGGAGAATTTATAGAAAATCAGCATATCTAGAAGAAATTGTTTCTCGCAAACTATTTCACTGTTCATCACTGTGTGATCAATGTATGCATGGCACACTTACTACCTAAAAATAGCTAATAGTAACAGCCACCAGAATGAATTATCGGTTACCTCCAAAAACATGTTTTGAACGAAAATTGAAACTATTTCACATGATATCACTACTAAAGTGACAATTGTTTGAATCACGATATAGAATACTGTGATTTATAAACGAATTTGCGTGAAGTTTGTCTAGCTTATGTAAAAAAATACGTTCTATAGATTAAGAAAAATGTGCCTAACGCAAGACATAACCATTTCATCTTCCACAGCTGGTCCCAATTTATGCATTCACGTGAATATATAGAGTTGATTCAATATTCAGAAACGGTAGTTGTTTAAAAACGAAAACACACACACAGCGGGCAAACATCATCTAGCTGATGGTATGAACGTGATATTACACAAATAACCCAAATAGGGGCAATTCGGCGCTTGTATATCATAACGATATTTTGAGGTTATGTTGGACAACTTTAGGGTAACTGTTATTACGTTTGTGTTTGTTTTTATGGCTGAAGGAAGTTCAACCGCTTTAAAAATATACTGAAATGAAATGTGGTGAGAAATATGAAGTAGGGATCAGTCTTGGTAGCCATCGGTATTTTTTTTTTTAATGGAACATACATAAGTGCTGCATTTTATGTTATTTCTGTTTGGTAATATTGATATGATGAATGGTGGTAACTACCATGTGATTCAAAATGATTGTCGTTAGAAAAAAACTGTTTTCCGGAAAAATTTATCTATACCTACTTATTACCAATTTAATGAGCGAAGTTAGCTACATACAAATTTCATACACTAAATGAATTTTCTTGAACATTTTAGCGACATTGGCGTGCGTGTTGTAGTATCTTTCGATTAATTTATCTTATATATTTTTTTCAAATCGTTTATATTTACATCTAATATCACCAACAATAGTATTTCTGAATACTGTAAGAAAATAGCGGAATTTATCTGTGGTAATAGCTCAACAAAACAGGAAAAAATCAATATTAAACATTAACGTGAAATAGTTTATAACATTTTATAATTTTTATAGGCTTATATACACTTCAGCGCAATGAGTTGTCAAAAGAAAGTTACATTTTTCATCCCTATAAAGTTTCTAGGTACAGGAATTGGTACAGGAATTATTTCCATTAGATAGGCGATTGGAATATAGTGTCATTGGTTTAAATAGCAATTTAAGGGACGATGACTTGCTAAACAAATCATTTTTCTCCGGATGAAGCCTGGTTTAATCTAACAGACTTATATCAATTGACAAAAACTGTTGTATCTGGTCTGCAGAAAATCACACGAAATTCGAGAAACGCAATTGCATCGCCGTAAAAGTTGGAGTTTGGTTAGCTATGTCTAGGCAACGAAATAATAGGGCCAATTTTCTTCGAGGAAACTGTAATAGCCCAAACGTTACCAACAGATGTTGGAATTGTTTATTGCAGAGTTACAAGAAAAATTGAGCTTGAAGCATGGTTAATTTTCAGCACGATAATTGCTCCAGCACATACTGCTCGACAAAACCTGCCAATATCTCTCAACAGTTTTTTGCCTGACAGGTTCGTTAGAGCACAAAGATGGCCACTAAGATCGCCTGATCTAACCCCATTAAATTACTTCATGTTCGCGCTATCTAAAAAATAGGATCTATAGAAACCGCATGCTACTATAGAAGAACTGAGAGATGCAGGTTTTGTCACTTAATAATTATACTAATTGTATGTTATAATTTAAAGTAATAAATAAATTTAGTTAAACACCAATTAGTACTGAATTGTAAAATCATAATTTAGTAAAGTGAAATTAATTACATTTCATTTTTACAAGCAGAAACACCAATCCATAGTCGTTTATATAATGCGAGTTCAAATATAGGTTACGTTTTCCTTATTTATGACAGATCCGTTTATTTTCTTATGTTCCAACACTGACTTAGTTCAACCTTCATTACAAACACGCGGCATATACCTATACCCTGTTACTATCTATAGGAGCGGAATTGACAATCATTTTGAATCTCTGTGTAGATTTAACGGTGAAAAACAACTAAGAAAATTGCGTCACAGCAATTGATCTGAATAAGGCCTTTCAATGAACCGCTCAGATAAATAATCAAATGATTATCTGATTACGGGTACAATATAATAAAAAAAAGATACATCTTCCCGTTTTTCATACTTTGTAAGTTGCTTTCAAAAACACTCTGTATAGAGAAACAAAACTTTAAACGAAGTTGTTGCAATGCCACGTACACATATATAATTTTTAAAAGCGTTCAACAATCAAACGAGAATCGCTACGCTACCACTAACACGTTCTGCCAACTTAATGCTTTCGCTTCTTTTCCGATGTGCCCTGCCATCCTTTGAAGTGCACTTCTGTTAATTCACGACTAAACGGATAATTGGAATCGCGTCGTTACATCTAGCGCTCCGAACTCCCTAAAAGCATTCGCTCGTTCGCCGCGTTAGCTGGATTACGCTATGCGCAATTATTAGTTGTGATAACATAAGAGAAAGCGTCGCCCACCAACTCGATTCGCTCTTGTATGTATTTAAGCGGATTATTTCTGCCTTGGTAGGAATTGTTAAGTAATCAAATATTATCCGGTGTGCGGCAAAGGAGGTAGGAATAAGTATGGATTTTAGAATTGTCGCTTGCAGTTGTATGTTGTAATGTAAAGAGAAATTATTCGGTACAGGAATTTATAATACTTATACAGGATGTTTTGAAACATCGTTTAAAGATTTTAAGGGCATTCAGTACGATCGAAAATAAGGTTAAAAGTCTTAATAAACATATGTCCACAAATTAACTGTTTGCGAGATAACAGCGATTTTATCGCAATTGCAGAATAAGTTTGCTTTTGGCGGTTTTTATTACAGATGTTATTGCATTTTAAACTTAAATAGATTATAACTAAAGAAGATGTTCAAATAACGTCCTTCCATTTCGACACAGGATCTATATCTGCTTTCAAAGGAAGCGGGCACTCTTTCAAAAAACAAGAGTTTTCTCGTATTATCTAGCAACAGTGTTCTATTCGTTGGTGCAACTCTGGAAGATCGTTTACCGGTGTTGCGTACACTAAACTTTTCAAATAACCCAGATACTAAAGTCAACGGGTTTAGATCGGGTGACCTTGGAGGCCAAGCAATGGATCTGCTCGCCCTATAATCTCCCAGGAAATTCATTGTTAGAAGTTCCCCTAACAGCACGCGTAAGTGCGGTGGAGCTCCAATCTTGCATAAACAGAGGTTCAGTCTTAGATTTATAGGTAAATCTTCCAAAAGTTCAGGTAAAGTATTTTCCAAGAACTCGAGTATTGCAGGACCTGTTAAGCGTTGTGGCAAAACAATCGGTCCTAACAACCGTTCCCCTATCATGCCTAACCAGATGTTTAGATAGAAACGTTGCTGGTGCCTGGCTTCAACGGTAGCATGAGGATTCTCGTCACACCAAACGTGATTGTTGTGGAAATTAAATATTCCATTTTTAGTAAAACCAGCTTCATCAGTGAAAAGGATGTTATCAGCGAAACCTGGCCGATCAGCAGCTGTTCGCAAAAACCACTCACAGAAAGCCCTTCTCGCTTGATAATCCGGTGTAGTAAGGGTTTGGATATGGTAGGGGTATAGGAATTGCTCATGAAGAGTTCTCCAAACAAGATTGCTGCTTACACCCACTTGAGTCGAAATTCTTCTAACACTAGTTTCGGGATTTTCATCAATAATATTCAAAATTCGATCTTCCATCTGTGGAGTACATGCTATTCTCTGCCGTCCAGTATCACAAGACCGCTTCTCAAACGAACCAGTTTCTCTTAGTCGTTGAAACACCGTCTGAAACATCACATGCGAAGGCAGTTGGCGATCAGGAAACGTTTCAGCATAGAAACGACGTGTTTGTAAAGAATTCCCATTAGCACGACCGTACATGAACACCATATCGCTCATTTCAGCATTAGAATACGCAACCATTGTAATTGCTACAAATTGTACAAAACGTCAAATTAAACTGTCATAAAACAATAGCTGCTAAGCACCTGTTTACTGGGATATGTTATGTCCATGTACTACTAGGAACACTCGCAGTTATCTCGTAAACGGTTGATTTGTTATGCTATATATGCTATGTTAACATATGTTTATTATGACTTTTAACCTTATTTTCGATCGTACTACATGCCCTTAAAATCTTTAAACGATGTTTCAAAACACTCTGTGTATACTACTCCTAATGAGACTTAAATATTAGATATAGGCTCTTGATTGATTGATTTAGTCACTGTGTCCGAATCAGGTCTTCTTATTATCCCAGTAGTTATGCTATGTTCGTATGGGGCCAGTTTAATTCACGGTCGCAGCAGAAAACCTCTACACTGTTCTTTTGATTGCATTTCAACGAGATAGCCGTTGCATTTTAACGGACAACCGTTTCATTTCAACGGCTATCCCGTTGCATTTTAACGGATAACCGTTTCGTTTCAACGGCTATCTCGTTGAAATGGAACAGCTGTAAGAAAAGATTCGGTAGTTTCTTTAGTTAAGTCTTCTGTTAAGGAGGATTGATTGTAAACAACTTTAGACTACGCGGGAGAACTGGAGGGGTTTCAAATTTCGATGATACTGGATATGTGTTGTACACTATATGAGGGCGTACCCATTAATATATTTAGATTTGTTCGGTGGTACAATAAAAGGACAGTGTATAGGTTTTCTACTCTGCATGGGGGCGTGGCTGCTAATATATACTTAGCGACATTAAAAGTATTATACCTGGAAGGAATAATGTGTTCATCATGATTTTTTGACATGTGATAGTTTCACATCAAAAATGGAACGATAACATTTGCAATAAATTTTATTAACGTGTAATATGAAAAAAATAATAATGGGTTCGGTGACTTCGTAGCTGAGTACACTTCTGTACACGTGATGACAAGATGCTGGTGTTCTTAGGGTGGGTTGGATATTTCATATGGCATTAATAGATAGGGGCAAAAAGGAGGCTGTCAGAGTACCAACATGCTAAATTTAGATAGATTAAAAATTCATAAACGTATTACTGCTTAACATTTCGTTGATTGATGTATGTAAATAATGATCATTAAGTTGTCAATAAGTTGTGTAAATGCATGACACTTAAAACAAATAATTTATTATAATCTGTTACGATTTTATTATAATTAACCATAAGTAGTTACTATAGATACGTATAAACAAAAACAGTGAATAATAAAAATAAATTCTTTTTGTTACGTGCGCCGTAGGCCATTAAGTTATATATTAGTAAGGTGGTCGAGTAAAATTACCATAGGAACAGGCCATAGGCGCAATAATAGTGATTAATATAATTAATATCTTGAATATGTTACTAGTATATTATACACATGCATACAATTTTCAAATCAGAGCCAAAAACCATGCATAATATGTAACAAAACCGCCTTGTTAGACTTATTAGTTAGTGTAACACAAAGAATTCATATAAATTTGAGTTACTAATCTTTCATATTCATCTTCAATAATCACAATTTACATACTAAATTAACCATAAATTCTATTTCGTCACGATACAACGCCATCCATTGTTTAAACGACAAACATGCGGAAAAAAAAATAGAGTAACGTATTGGCCCCTCATTTCGAACAGTATGACCCAAACGGGCGCTGTCAAAACACACAATTAGTCTTGTCCCTTCCATACTCCGAAATCAAAATCAACAACGACAGACCGTGTTCGGTTAATTGGTCAATATATTCCTGTTTAACTGCCGAAAACAAGTGACATTGATAGAAATTTAGCCTATCGATGTGGAACCGTTGTTTTCCACTGACAGTTAATTGTAAATGGCGCGAAACGTTTCTGTAACAAAGTTGTATGTATTTGTGTATGTTTGTATGTATGTACAACATGTTAACCCCATTACTTGTTATATCGCATGCATTGAAGGGCGATTTAATAAATTTATTCGTGACAATGTATGTTTTATTTTGGAATATTTTATAGATAGATAATAGATTGTACCTATTACTGTAGTAGTAAAAATAATTGATTATTTCATTTCGGTTTTTCAGTAATCGGGTTTCATTGAATTTCAAACAACTTTTATCCTTTTTATCTGAGTTGAATATTAAATCATTGATTTTATTGATGGATTAGATTAGATTAGGATTGGGGTTCTTCATGAGAATGCTTACCTAAAGGACTAGATAGCATGGTATGATTAAACAAACGTAAAGAAGCTTTAGTTTTTATAAGAGAAACAAATATGTAAGTCTTCAAACCAAATTACTCAACTAGGTACTCTAGATTCACAAAAATAATTGTCAATTTTCTATATTTATGAATTGTCAACAACTGTGGTTAGTTACCCAACCCTAGCAGATGACCTAATCCGGAAGTTGACCGGAAAGATATGCTGACCCCCATTCAATAGTCGTCAGAGGGCGGTTTCCAAAGGTTCTGGTGGAGCGTATGCAAATCTCTCTAAACATGGTTGACAAATGGTGTAAACAAGAGCGACTATCAGTCAATACTCAAAAAACACAGGCTGTCACGTTCATAATAAAAAGAACACTAGAAGTCTTACAGCCACTAGTGATAGGAGGCGAAAGGATTCCGTATGTCAAAGAGGCGAAATACCTATGTTGAGTATGGTTTGATCAAAGGCATACATGGAATTCACATATCCAGAAAGTGACCAGCAAAGCTATCATCGCCTTAGGTAGGTGCAGGAGGCTGTGTGGAAAGAATTGGGGACTTAGGCCCAAAATGACTCTTTGGTTATACACAAGGGTAATTAGACCCATGATAACGTATGGAGCATTAGTATGGTGGCCAAAAGCACGGTAGGTGGGGGCGGCCAAAACGCTGGGTGGCGTGCAGAAGTTGGCGTGCAATGAGATCGGCCCCTACCACCGCAATTGAAGTAATTCTGAACCTGCGACCAATACATATTTATATACAAGGAGCCGCAAGGTCCACAGTACACAGACTTTAGTATAGTCAAGTATCGATAAGTAAATCGCACGGCGCTGATTATAAAAAAAAATGTTAGACGAACTCAAGGAGGCACCCCTTTTAGGAATGCCATGTGATGCCATGGTTCAGACATTTAACCTAGATAGAATATATCAGGTTATAATACCAGATAAGAAGGACTGGGAGGCAGGTACTCCGGTAAAAGCGGACTCAAACTGGTATACTAACGTCTTTAAAACGGACTACGGCGTTGGAGCGGGAATATACGCTAAGAAGCCTAAAAAGGCTCTTTCAGTAAGCTTCAGCAAAGACACGACTGTGTTCCAAGCTGAGGTTGCTGCAATCCATCATTGTATCCGAGAGATAGAAAGATGTAGTGAGCCAGGTAAAAGCGTCGCTATGTTCTCTGACAGTCAGTCCACACCTAAAGCGATTAGCTCCACAAGCATGGACTCTAAGCTGATTTGGGACTGTGTAAGCGCCCGAAATGAGGTGGGTACCCAAAGGAAACTAACCCTGGTTTGAAAAGGTCGCGGTGAAACAGGTCCATAGGCCACCCCAATCCTAATCTAATCTAATCTACCCCACGTGGTTACCTTAGAACTCAATTTTGCTGAACGACAAATGCGAATCGAAAATTTTTGTCGCAATTTTTCAAAAATCCCTTTTTGAAATGGAATTTCATTATCAGAAACGTGTTCTCCAAATAATAATACCCCTTTTTATAACTTTTATATTAAATCTCTCAATTTCTAGATCTGTCAAAAGCGGTTTTGAATTGCAAATATTGATTAAAAGAAAAGGAATTTAAACTACAAAATATCCATAGAAACGGATTCCTGAGTACCTAAAGAATCTTTTGATATGCGCTTCATGTACTGTGAAGATTGTTATTCTTTAAATTTTGAGTAATGGCGTTTTCCTATACTGACATCAAACTCTTAGATTTTCGCTCGCTCTTTTACACTTTATTTATGAAAACTAAATTATTACAAATCATCCCAACCCCGTACTCCACCTAAAAAAGGTACTACACGAGGCTACCTATTCTAAGCACTATATGGGTTCCATAACAATTATATATTATATATTAATAACAAAAATATAATACAGTAGCCTCGCGACCATATGATTACTACTTGTGAGAAATGATGAAATATGTGAAATGTGATTAGTTCACATAATCGCGAGTCTACTGTAAATCAGTCAGCTATCAGTTATTATTAAATGCGCCCATGGAACGACTTTCATTATCTCCCAGCATTCGCCAAGGACACTGATTATATATAATATACTTATATAAAATCAATGGCCACGGAGTAAGGAAAAACCATGGCAAAAACCTTACTCTAGGAGGAATGTACGACACTGCCACGTTAAAATCCAACCTAACTGAAAGGTACCTAGTCACCATAAGGAAGATATGGTCTTCAGAATTCGAAAAATAAATGTGTAGCCACAAATATGCTGACAATACCGATAGTGTCTCATACCTTTGGAGCTATCAAATGGAATACCCAAGAGCTGGCGAAACTAGATGCCAGCACGCGACGAGTACTTACCCTCAACAGAAGCCTGCACCCCAACGCGTCCGTACAAAGGTTCTTACTTACCACGTCAGAAAGGAGGTAGAGGACTAATTAACATCGAATGGCTACACCATAGACTGTTCTCTTTTACAGGAATTTTTACAAGCATTTGATGTTACATTCTTTGTGCAGGTGTTTAATACGTTATTAGCAAAAATCCCTTCTCAAAGTACTTCGCACTTTGAAAGATTTGATTCCTTGGTTGTCGCTTTGACTCAATGGGGTTTTCATTACTGGGTTGGTAACTGGACACTGTCCTCTGAAAAAGCATCTATCAACACAGGTCGTGTAAGCGAACCGTGGTGTAGAAGGTGCGAACTACAGGAGGGAACGAGTTTACATGTAATCTGCATATGTGAGGAACTAAAGGTACTCAGGCAGAAATATTTCTGGAGAGATCTATTGGAGCTCTCGAAGGTCCTCAAGTTTCCACTGGGCAAGATACTGGGCTTTATAGAGAACACCAAGCTGCTCGAGTGGAAATAAGAAAATCAATAGGGATAGTACAATGAGCCCCAAGCTCAAGTGCCCACCCTAACTTGAATGAATGAATGAATGAATGAATGAATGAATGTGAATGAATGAAGATGGGGTTTTCATGTGGTGATTGTGAATTATCTGTGTGTGTTAGGACTTCTTTTCGACTTTGGACGCCTATAAGGTAGCTGGTGGAATTCGACCGTCCTTGTCGTTTTCCTGAGAGAATCATAGCTGGCTCTTCGTACGAATCGACCTGTCCGATGCTTCATTTGTGTGTGTTCGTGTTTCGTGTGAGTAAGTTACTTTACAATGGATTGAGTTGATGGTGCTATTGTATCAGTATAATATATTCCCTTATAAAAGAATACTTTGCAATAATAACAAATTTGTTTAACAACGATTACAATTAATCTCAAACCAAATAATCATTTTCCTTAAAAGTAAAAAGAAAAAATAAAATTTGCTGTTTAATTAACTGCAAACCCGAAACTCTCACCATTCGATTCGCCCTGTCAGGTCTGAAACCGCTTTCGCTTTTGCTGTCACGTTTCCCCTCCATCCATCCCGGCCCCTTTAAAGTATGCCTACCCTCTTCACCGGCGACATCCTTCGCTAACGCTTAAATATCCCCGGAATTTCCACAATTATCCCCCTATGTATGTTAATTTGCGCGGGGCTGTCACATTCTGACGCTGCAGACGTCAGGATGCCTTAAATGAGAGAAGCGGTGTTGGAACGAAAAAAAATTACCTTCATTTCGCGCGGTCACACGTTCCGCATAAAATACTACGTTTATTTTAGCGAATTTTTAAGAGAATCGGCGATTTTTCCTACATCATGGATTTTATCGAGAATCTCCGTTGGAGTTTGACCGTCCACGATACATTTTCGCCGGTCAATAGCGGTAACTCCGAACTAACTGCAGTTCCAATATTAGATTTACACAATTTGCTTAAAATATGATTCTATTAACCTACATATATTGGAGCGTATCTGTTTTGTGCTCCTTCCTAGATATAATCCTCGCACTAGGGAATTTTCAATTAAACAACGGGGCTTTGTGGTCTGCGAAATGCGTAACGGTACACGACAGGTTAGCAGCGGGAAATCAACCCCTTGCCACCTACTACCCTTTTCCTGGGTGAAGGGTAAATGGCCCGAACTCAACCTAACCTTTCTGGAAATCGAATTATACACTTTCATCCGGTTTGGTAAATATTTGCGATGCCGATGGTCGAAAGTCGTATTATCTACAACTGGTAGCATTTATAAGATGCCACACCTAAAATTTCGTTTCTCTGCGATTTTATTAATAACCCTTATTCTTTTTACTTTCAACCAACAGATGCACATGAACTATCAGTAATATCTAAATCCTTAAAGAACTGTAGATCGTCGGGTATTGACAATATACCCAGTAGTTTCTTAAAAAAATGCTATTCCAGTTTCGTAGAATCAATAGCACACATTATAAATGAGTCTTTTTCAACTGGAACTTTTCCGGATTCACTTAAACAAGCTGTGGTTGTTCCAATTTATAAATCCGGTGATGTAGACAATTTGAAAAACTACAGACCTATTAGTCTCTTAACAAGTTTTTCTAAATTATTTGAAGAGTAGCATACAACGATTGTTGGGGTTTCTTCAATAAGTTTAACATCATAAACAAATGTCAGTATGGCTTCATTAAGGGTAAGAATACGGAAACTGCACTTTTCGAACTAACAAGCGGAATTTTAAATGCCTTAGAGAATAAACAAATAACTTTTGCTTACTTATTAGATCTGTCAAAAGCGTTTGGTAGCATAAACCATTCCATACTTTTACAGAAGCTTGAGCACTATGGAGTGAGAGGTAACGCTTTAGCTTGATTTTCATCGTACTTAAACGAGCGTAAACAAAAAGTGCATGTTAAAATTGAAAATGAGGCTGCTCTTTCGGATAACATGACCATAACAAAAGGTGTGCCACAAGGTAGCATACTAGGTCTATTACTATTTATCGTTTACTTTAATGATATTTATAATCTCAAGCCCACCTCTCTTGTAAGTAACTTTTCAACTGTAAATTTATGCGGACGATACTACTTTTTAATCACTGGTAGTACACTAGATGAAGTTATCGATCTAGGCAGCACTTATCTAAATACAATTGAGGAGTGGTTAACTATCAACCAGCTTAAAATTAACCACGATAAATCAAATGTCATCTTCTTCAAATGTAAGAAATTTCAAACTCTTCCAGAAGCTGTGAATATTAATAACTGCGAATATCCTGTCAGCACTTGTGTTAAGCTGCTGGGTCTTACAGTCGACGTAACCTTAAAATGGAAAGGATCACCTCAATGTACTTTGTAAAAAACTATGTAGCTATTGCTTTGCGATTCGTCGACTTAGAAATATAGTAAGTTGGCTTCGTATTATGTATTATGGATGCTGCTACTCAAACATAAAATATGGAATCGTTGTTTGGGGTGGTGGTAGTGACTTAAACAGAGTTTTTTTGATACAGAAAAAGATTTTACGTGTGATTAATAAACTCGAATACTCTCAGTCTTGCAGAGGATTCTTCAAACAAACTAACATTTTAACTGTATATATGGTATTTACATTTTTGAATTGCTAATCTTCTTATTTAAAAACAAATACTTATCCGAGGATAATGAATTACAACATGAGTATTCTACAAGGTTTAAAAATGATTATCGCTACCCCAAGCATCGACTCACACTAAGTGAGAACAATTTAGAATATAGTTGCTTGAGGTTCTATAACAAATTGCCATCGCTTATTAAAGCTGTAAAAAAATTGTCAACATTTAAAAATTATGTATACAAATTATTACTAGAAATAGAGCCATACAATATAGAGGGATTTCTAACTTCAAATATACATTTATAAATTTTTGTTTTTGACCTGACGTTTGCATTGTTCCATTTGTATTGAAACACTGCAATAATAAAACTATTCTATTCTATTCTATTCTATTAGGATAAAAATCGATTTACAAATAGTGCTAACAGTAATTTCCAAGGGTTAATCATTTCTTGCACGAGGAACAGCGTCTGGCTGGCTTTGCAACGCTCGGAACGTGACCTTTAATCAACTGTAATTAATGTAGCAAAGTGCAAGAGGTGGCGGTTGCATAAGGTGTCGTCTGACTTGTAGATTAAGGCGCTGATCTTATGTTAGGCGGCAATTCTGTTGCGCTGCGCCAGCAGTAATGAATTAATTAATTTGGTTGAATTGAGAACACAATTCTGTGCTTTATTATTGCACCCTTTGTTATAGAAAAATATTTCTCTTCATTCCACCATTTCCTTAACCGCACATTCAGTAATATTTGCGCAAATAAAACACGCATTTTCAGCAGGAATTGACTAGAAAATATACATCAGGTACAACTGGGAGAAGATGTGGCGCTACCGAAACCGACCTGAAGTGTTTGTGTACGTTTCAAGTGAAATAATGTTTACCTAACTCTCTACGGAACTGCTGAACTGTAGAAATAAGCAGCCGGGCTCTACACGTAGTGCCCTCCTTCTCCAGAGTATTTTGATATGTAAATATTCTTCTTGAGCCGTCGACAAGAAGCGCGTACCAAGAGCGGTAAAATATGTACGTATAACTGCCATTGCGTATATACGCCGATTGTGTGAGAAACGTTTGAATTAAATGAGATTTCTTCGATTAATCGAAAAATACAACGTCGAATCTTCCTTTTATTCGTTTATCTCTGTTTGTCACTCGTGAATCGGGTGTTCATCGATCCGTAATCACCCTCTCATAATCCGACGCACAAATGCGCGTTTATTTAAATGAATTGCGAAAAAAGATTGTAATTTTTCGCATCGTCTGGATTTTACCGAGATCAAACTGTAAACTTTGACGGGCTACGGTGGATCGACACCGATCAATACCGTTACCTGCGCACATACCGCAGTTCCGAGACGAACAGAAAAGTTCTCTTTCCAGTATCGAATTAGAATTTTGATGAAATTTGGTAGGGATGTAGAATGTGTTCAAATATGCCGAAAGTTGCTTTAAGGGGGTGAAATATCCCTTTGAAATTGGTTAATTTTCAGTTTTTTTCTCTATAGTTCCTAAACGGTTGGGTATGGAGGTGGTGTTTAAAGTTATTTCATATCCGAAGTGTTTTCAAAAAACGGTATTGCCGAATATACAGGGTGTTGCTCTTAAAAGCAAAATTTGTATCACAGAACTATTTTTAATAAACGAAAATAACGAAAAGAAAAAGTTTTAAATAACACTTGCTTACTGTTTAAATAGTAAACATATTTTCAGCTATGCAGAGTGTTCCAGAAGTAGATACCACCAAACAAGACACAAAGTGCATCTGCCTCGCTAATGTAGCGTGCCATTAGTAAAGATGTTGCTTAATACAGGGTATTCCACGTAACTGGTTCATTAAAGTTTATGATGTTCTATTACTTTAACATGTAGTATTTGAGATTGCCATCAGTATCTGTTCGATTGGAACTATAAATGTAAAATACCTTAACCAAAATATCACTTCCGGTTGACCGGAAATGGATGTCAACTTTCTTATTTTAAATATAATGATATAATTTTTTATTCATTTTTGGATTCTACAACTATAAATACGTCAGTTTTCATTAGCTATTCCTATAGCTACATGTTGCCGTTTTTGAGTTATTTTCTTTTTTTTTGAGTCATAATCATTGCATCATTGAGAAATTAATATCTCAGTTAATACTGCAAGTAGAGATTCCCAATTTGCTATGTTATGAATGTAGATATAACTCTAAGAAACGGTAAGCACACTTTACATTCTAATATACAGGGTGTTCAAAACTGAGGAACAAAGTGACATATTTTCAAATGCAGAAAACTCATTTTTTTTAAATAGAACATCCTGGATTTTAATTCGGAATTAGGAAGTAAATATCATCCCCTATCGCTTTATATGAGCATTCCCTATACCTATCTTTAATAGATTTTGAGATATGAGCGACTTTTGTTATTAACCAGACTAAGTATTCCTTTTTTTTAAAATAGAACACCCTGTATTTTAATTCGGAATTAAGAAGTAAATATCATCCCCTATCACTTTATATTAGCATTCCCTATACCTATCTTTAATAGATTTTGAGATATGAACGACTTTTTGGAAAACAGACTAAGTACCCCTATCTTTGCGTGTTTGTAGCTGGCTCTGAATGGGATTAATGTCAAATTCATTGACTAACCAAAAGTGTTTATGTATATCATTGTAATTACACTTTCGTACAACGCAATATTAATAGAAATGACTATTCGAACAGACATTCTTGTATGGTTATTCAAAAATAATACATGAATTTGACGTGAATCCATTTCAGAGCCAGCTACAAACATTTAAAGATAGGGCTACTTAGTCTGTTTAACAAAAAGTCGCTCATATCTCAAAATCTATTAAAGATAGGTATAGGGAATGCTCATATAAAGTGATAGGGGATGATATTGACTTCCTAATTCCGAATTAAAATACTGGTGTTCTATTTAAAAAAAATGAGTTTTCTGCATTTGAAAATATGTCACTTTGTTCCTCAGTTTTTAACATCCTGTATGTTAGAATGTAAAGTGTGCTTACCGTTTCTTAGAGTAATATCTACATCATAACATAGCAAATTTGGAGTATCTACTTGCAGTATTAACGAGATATTAATTTCTCAATGATGCAATGATTATGACTAAAAAAAAAGAAAAACTTAAATAACTCAAAAACGGCAACATGCAGCTATAGGAATAGCTAATGAAAACTGACGTATTTATAGTTGTAGAATCCAAAATGAATAAAAAATTATATCATTCTATTTAAAATAACAAAGTTGACATCCATTTCCGGTCAACCGGAAGTGAATATTTTGGTTAAGGTATTTTGGCATTTAATAGTTTCAATCGAACAGATAAGGTGACAAAATCTCAAATATTAATGTAAATAATAGAACATCATAATTTTTAATGAACCAGTTACGTGGAATACCCTGTATTATCATTCATCAGAGAGTTAGGGCAGTCATTTTAGATACGATAAGATATCTTTTTCTTGTTGTTGTGGGAACCGTCTGACATGGAGTCTCCAGGAACACTACAGCTTCTTGTCCTCTTGGTTTTTTGTATTTGTAAACAAACACAAGTAACTTCAGCAATATGGCAGATTGACGCATGCGTCCCGATGTCTACAAAGTGCTTAATTGTCAGTATCTGTTAAATATTCTTTGCACGCGTGTTGATCCCAATTTTCCGTAAGTGTTAGCCCCCTAGTTTTTCATATAGATATCTTAATACAGTTCTAATTAAATGACTAATATTGCAGTAGGATTAACCCTTGATCTAGCCTTGAGAATTAATTTACTATACTAAATTTAACTTCCTCGCAAATGCACATAAATCATGAAATTGAATTAATTTCCCTTTCTCATAATAAAAAGGTATACAATAAACTGTTTCGCCATTTCCCCAGCTTCTTGTGCAGCTGATTTACTGCCACTGTCTCTTAAGGACGCGCTCCATTTAATCATTTTACCTGCCCAAGGTAAAAAAAAATGATATTCCCCCAAGAATTATTTATCGCACCCCCAAACTTGGCAACCCTTTCGCGCGGACACTTTCTCGCTTCCTACCTCATAATTTTAAGATTAATTAAAGTCGTGACTCGAATAAGGGTCGGGATTCCGTTTCGGTTAAGAATTTTCCGTACTGATCGGTTCAATTCGAGTTTTTTTTTTTGGCAACTTTCGCCGTTCGCATAGATTGACATTTATAATTTCTACTTATCTGTTATTTATTTTATTTATCCGGCGGGAATTGCGTCCGCTGATCTGTACGCGTCGATATATTAATTTCAAAATGGCCGTACTGCAGTAATATTGTCCGACGATGCGTGAAACGATAGCGGGGGTGGGATTTAAAAGGTAGGGCATGTTATACTGGTGGATGTGTGGAATAAATACAAACATCGATAAACTAAAGCGTAGATAAAAGGTGTTTGGTTTAAAAAAAAAAAAAAACTACATTATATAATGAAAAATATCTTGCAGATATGTTGAAAGTTGCAGGTTAGGAGGCCATATTATAATAGTATAATCAAATCAGCCTTGATATACCAAAACTGAATGTATAACTCTTGTAATGAGGTTTCTCAATGTATGAAAGTATGGGAGATATTTGAATAATGAAATGAAACGTGCACTTGAGTATTTAATCAACATAGGAGTTTACAAGAAGTAACAATGATTGAACCTAGGTGGCGTTGTAAGGGAGGGTTGTAAGGGGAACAGCTGTTCCCGGAAGAATATAAACAGTTCTTGAAACAGTTCAACAATTCCAGGAATAGTTTCAAAAGTTCCTGGAACAGCTTAAACCGTTCCCGGAACAGCTTAAACAGCACTTGGTACAGCTTAAACAGCTCCTGGAATAGCTGAAATCGTTCCCGAAACAGCTCAAACAGCACTTGGTACAGCTTAAACAGCTCCTGGAACAGCTGAAACCGTTCTCGGAACAGCTTCAACAGCACTTGGTGCAGCTTGAACAGCTTAAACAGCTCCTGGAATAGCTGAAACCGTTCCCGGCACAGCTTAAACAGCACTTGGTACAGCTTGAACAGCTTAAACAACTGCTGGAACAGCTGAAACCGTTCGCGGAACAGTTTGAACAGCACTTGGTACAGCTTGAACAGCTTAAACGGCTCCTGGAATAACTGAAACCGTTCCCGGCAACAGGCTTTAACCAGCACTAGTACACTTGAAACAGCTTTAACCAGCTCCTGGAATAGCTGAAACCGTTCCCGGAACAGCTTAAATAGGACTTGGTACAGCTTGAACAGCTATTAGAACAGCTTAAACAACTCCTGGAACAGCTGAAACCGTTCCCGGAACAGCTTAAACAGCACTTGGTACAGCTTGAACAGCTATTAGAACAGCTTAAACAACTGGAACAGCTGAAACCGTTCCCGAAACAGCTTAAACAGCACTTGGTACAGCTTACCGTTCCCGGGACAGCTTAAATAGAACTTGGTACAGCTTGAACAGCTATTAGAACAGCTTAAATAACTCCTGGAACAGCTGAAACCGTTCGCGGAACAGCTTAAACAGCACTTGGTACATCTTAAACAGCTCCTGGAACAGCTGAAACCGTTCCCGGAACAGTTTAAACAGTACTTGGTACAGCTTGAACAGCTTAAACGGCTCCTGGAATAGCTGGAAACCGTTCCCGGCCAGCTTAAACAGCACTTGGTACAGCCTTTGAACATGCTTAAACAGCTCCTGGAATAGCTGAAACCGTTCCCGGAACAGCTTAAATAGGACTTGGTACAGCTTGAACAAGCATCATAGAACAGCTTAAACAACTCCTGGAACAGCTGAAACCGTCCCCGGAACAGCTTAAACAACACTTGGTACAGCTTGAACAGCTATTAGAACAGCTTAAACAACTCCTGGAACAGGTGAAACCGTTCCCGAAACAGCTTAAACAGCACTTGGTACAGCTTACCGTTCCCGGAACAGCTTAAATAGGACTTGGTACAGCTTGAACAGCTATTAGAACAGCTTAAATAACTCCTGGAACAGCTGAAACTGTTCCCGGAACAACTTAAGCAGCTCCCGGCTCAGCTTAAGCAGTTTTCGGAGCTGTTCAAGCTGCGCTGGGACCTATTTACCTGTTCCAGGAGCTGTTTAAGTTGTTCCGGGAACTGCTTAAACTTAAACCGAGCCGGGAGCTGTTTAAGCTGTTCTAATAGCTGTTCAAGCTGTACCAAGTGCTGTTTAAGCTGTTCCGGGAACGGTTTAAGCTGTTCCAGGAACAGTTGAAGCTATTCCTAGAACTGTTGAACTGTTTCAAGAACTGTTTATATTCTTCCAGGAACAGCTGTTCCCCTCTCGCGAGTTCCATCGGGTTTCAAATTGCTGAAGCGACTTCGAAGCCGCCAATCACCAATGATAAAGTTCGAGTAAAAAGTAGGAATGGTAGGGATAAAAATGTGATTGAGACCCCTACTGTAAACCCTTATGGCGATTTGTGCAGAATTCCTGTACAATAGGTATTCTACTTTTATGATTTATTAAACAGAAATATTATTTAGAAATACCTTCATATCATTTTATTATATTTCATAATTTATATAAATGTATAAACTTGAGAAAAAAATTTAAAATAAACCCAAACATGATTTATATATTTCTGTTTTATTTACCAATAATTAAGCGTTATTTAGACAAGGTTAGAATTTTGTTACATAAGTCAACTGCGAAAGATTATCAGGAAGCAATTATAACGGTTCAACAGCTAGACGCTACTCAATTTTTTTTTTTGTGGCATAATTGATTTGTGAGTGGGTGTTTCTTCTTGTATAAAAAAACAAAACATCAGAACGTGCAAAATTTCAACAGCGCAGCTCTAGATTAGGCCATTTCCGAAATTGCTGCGGCGGTTAAAAAATATCTTTCTGCCATGTTTGACACGATAATTTCACGACAACGCAGAAAAATGACAAGCGATACAACAGTTTCCCCCTCCCCCCTCTTCCGCCACCGTGCCCCGACCCTACCCCAAACTCGCGTCTCAAGCTTGATCGTTTCCCATTAAATTCACCCGGGGAAAAGATGTTACACCGCAAAAATAAACAAGGGGCCAAGAACGCCACCGCGACCGTAGGACCGTGGGCGTATTTACAGAAGCAATTTCGTCTGTAGGCCCGGGTAACGGGGAGTTTAAATATCGCTCCAGGATTTCTGCCGTAGCTACTCTACCACGGTGCCATCCTTACCCGAGGCCGCCCAGGCTGAATTCTAATTTGTTTATTATGTTAAAGCGTCGGCGTCACTTCTCTCCCAAGCTAACTGTCACTGCGGGTGGTCCCCTGGCGGCCGAAAGGGGAATTACCAGACATTTCCGCTTTGCCTGCTGGAGATTGTTATCGGTACTTGTTAGTGAGATAACAGCACTGGTCTATGGTTATGTTCCAGGGGGGTTAGTACGGATTGCATAAAACGACGAGGAGGATGACGAAGTGATAGTGACCGTGCGATGCAAAGAAATCGAGAAGAATAAGGGTGTATACCAGAGGAGATTGCCCCCTCCTCTCTTACGATTTCGTGAAATATAATTGTAATTCAAATCCTACATCTAAATAAACTCGTGAAGGAAAAACATTCAACCTTTTTTTAGTCAGAAGATACCATTCTACCATTACGGGTATAAATATAGGAATAAATTTATAAATTAATAATTCTTGATCAATAAAAAAATTTAATCAAATAAACTGGATAGAATCTGTTTCGTGAATATAAATGCAGTTTTATATTAAGTAAGTCGGACATTTTGAATCCGCCATTTTGTTTTTCCAAAAATTGCCATCATATTGGTAATCAGCGACTTGAAAAACCCTCATATACCGAGTTTCATGAATATACATGCGGGTTTGTACTAAGTAGTCCGTCATTGTGGATCCGCCATTTTGTTTTTTTTTGTTTTTTTTTTCTTCTTCAAAAATAGCCTTCATATTGGTAATAAGCGACTTGCAAAAACCCTCATATAACGAGTTCGTGAATATAAATGCAGTTTTATATTAATAAGAGTCCGACATTTTGAATCCGCCATTTGTTTCTTCAAAAATCCAATTATATTGGTAATCAGCGACTTGAAAAACCCCTCATATACCGAGTTTCATGAATATACATTGCAGATTTGCACTAAGTAGTCCGCATTTTGTTTTTCAAAAATGCCCTTCATATTGGTAAATAAGCGACTTGCAAAACCCTCATATACCGAGTTTCGCTCAGAATCAAATAATAGCTTCATATTTTGGCCCAGCTTTTCGGTATTTGGGACACTGTGCGGCGTCAAGAAAGGAATCGGATAAATAAAGGAGTTTGGCACGGGTCCAAGGACAGCGCAAACGTCCCTGGTCGGTAGTAGCACACCGAGGAGAGCGTAGGTCAGCAAGCGAACAAGGAAGTCGACCAGCTAGCGTTCTATTAGAGCGGACGTGCCGTTCGTCCGGAGCGCGGCGGTGGGAGAGCCACCATTGAACGCCGCCACAACACAGTTACATATTGATAAAAACGCACAATAGCGTAGCGGGCTAATTTATCCTCAGGTATTGCCTGAATATCTGTGATAAGAAAATAGCATTTTGACACCAGCGTCAAATGGTGTCACCAAAATTCTCAGTAAATAACACACTAATTTCAGCTATTCGAATCTAAAATTCTTAATGAGTAGCTTAATCTCTTCAAGCTCCAATAGGTTGACGTTGACCAACAACAGTGAAGAAAATTAACCTGGCGAGGGTCGTGTGTAGGGAAAGAATACTCTATCGGCTGATACAAGCTCTCTACTTTCTTGACATGACCATACTATTAGGTTGTAGTTTTTCTTCAATAACAATAATATCAGTATAAGTATAGTATATTTGTTGCCTGCCGGAACACAGAATACCAGCGGGCCTGATATGCATAAAAGTACCGAATTACAATTATACAGGTGATATTTTTTTACAATCTGTCAAAATTTGGACGTTACAGGCGGTATGCAAATTTATAGCATAATAAGTCAAATTTTGGACTAGATTGTAAAAAAATAAATTACATGGCAAATTGTGAATTGTACTTTTATGCAACAGGCCCCTAGATATTGGTACAAATAACGCGTCGCGGGGTTAAACGTGCCTCCCCGCTATTGTGGTAATCCCACTATTGTTTCTATGTGCCTGAGAGAAATAAACGTCTCATTATTATAGTGTTGTGTATCAGCCTTGGGCTGAAGTGTTGTGCTGCGTATGCAGGAAGTTTTCTGATCAGAGAGCAAATACATCCCAGAGAGTACGACAACCGAGCTAGTTGAGCGATTGATGATGAAACTCGCTGCATTATAGTGGAAACCAAACGACCACGCCTAGAGCGAACGGACGACCACAACACCAAATATTACCGGCCTAATTTATCTTTACTTCATATTTAATAGGGGAAAGTGGGGCAAGATGGGAACATTAACCTTTAGAACACTGCATTAGGATTGCAAATTGATATACAAGGTTCTAAGTACGCTTGTTGTAATCTTTGAACATTTATCTGCTGATGCATGAATTTACAATTTTTCGATGTGTAAATACACCATCTTGTCCCACCATGTGGCGCAAAGATGGTCGTTCCAGTTAAGAATGGGTGTACCATAAATCTAGGTAATAGGTAAAAAAATAGATTCTTAAAATTCTTAAAACATGCAGGAACAAAGCTTAAACTCTTTAGAGCGGAACTACTTAAAATAAAAAAAATACAATAACGATAAGAATATTAAACTTAATCTTTACAATTGAGACAATAGAAGACGAACTCATCCACGTTATTCGCACAGCCTCCATGTACCCAACCTCGCCATCCATAGCATTGTATCGATACTTCCCCTTACAATACTAACATTGAGCGTCATCTTCCTCAACAGAAGAACTTGATTATTTCCTTGACGTTTTCTAAAATCTATCTCTTTGCTTTCCTTACAAAATTCCGGCTTCTTGATCTCTTCTGTTTTTCTGCTTTGTCATTTTTTTTTCCTTTTACTCTCCTCAGCACTTCTAGTTGCCTTAGGGATTCTCCAGACTTCTATTTTCTTGTAGCAGATTTTTAACGTATACGTAGTGCTTGTAAGGATTGTTGTCTTTCCTTGTTACGCTTTGATTGAACCTGTACTTTATTCCTAACGTGAGAAATAGACATTATAACTTCGAGAAAGCATGAATGCATATCCAGGCATACCCGGACCAGACTGAAAAGGTAGATAAAATGATGTCCCAATGTTGCCCTCCATACCCAAGGCCCCATCATGCCCCTTTTGGGGACATTTCTGGTTATGTTGATAATAACATATTAAAATATTTGAAATAAACAAATAACACACTATAGAAAATACATGCAATAGCATGTAAACTAAGCACAAAAAAGTGTAGTTGTAAATAATTTGCTTATGCTTCCGATACTGGCCGTTGAACTCACCATCAAAATAATAACGAAATTCTGGAAATTGCAAAGTTCACGCACAAACAACAATAACTTTGTTATTACGACTAGTAAAGTTTCCTACATTAACAACACACATAAAACAGCATTTGTCAATATTAGACTGCTATTTTTGAACAGATGCTTACTGCGTTTTGTAGATCAGACGATGTCCCATCATGCCTCGTGGCCCCATCTTGCCCCACCCTCCCCTATTCAATTCATTAGTAATATTCAAAGGAGGCTCTATTCATTCGGTCATTATTTTTCTATTAACAAATGATCGCTATTTACTTTGTAATCCTTTTACTGTATTCATTTATGCTTTCGTTGTTTTATAATAAAAAATATTCTAAAGGTGAAATCAATCTTCTTTGTTTTTTCTTTGTTATTTAATTAGTCGAATTATTAAAAAAAAATCCTCTACTTGTAATGGAGTTAAACAAATTGTAAGTATTCAGTTTTTTTTTAGAAAAATTGCTACAGAACAATGTTGTTTGTTTATTTATTAAACCAAACGAAACTAACAAATTAACTTTCCTCAGTCAACAAAAACGAATACCTGAGACGTTCCTAATTGCATTACATTTTCCTCTAGAACGCATTCAACTCGTGGTAGTTATAGTTTTGACGTCTCCAACTCCATTAACCCAACTCTTTCCCTCACATCTCCTATTTCTTTTCGACAGTTGTCTCGTGGAGATCCTGCGCTCTACTACTATTGTGCCCTACATATGCCCCTTCTGTACCGTTTCTCTGCTTACCTACTTGTCAAACCTCGTTCCAAGTTCTCCCTAAAACAAACTGCGGATGAGATTGCGCAATCATGAAGCGAGCGTTAGTTTTTAATGCCTTCCTTGTCTCGGGTATCGTAGCCGTGAGGTATCCTCCGCCCGCAAGGCAGTCTCTGTTATTAGGTTAGGAGTTTATTCGATCAACAACTCGTTCTAGTTATGCCCCAAGGTTTATATAAGATGAAAGGAACAACGTGTCTTTTTATTTATTTTCTTTTACGTTATTATAAAGTCTTTTAGAGATTGGGAATTGAAGATTGAAGCGTTCTCGTTATCGTATGAGCTTCTAACGTTCGATTGTGAAAGGAAATTGAAAATGGAGGTAATTTTAATGATTATCCTAGATTGCACCAGAGTGCTTTCATATATTAAATTTAGGATAACAAAAAGCGAAAAGTCAAATTTAATTTTTGAAGCTTGGAGCGGTTAAGACAAAAACTAAATGCTGCTATTATTGTGTAAGTTCTGCACAATTTGAACATAACTCCACAATTAAATCTCAAAACATATAAGTAGACTATCATGTTCGTGATGCTTAAAAAGGTGCTATTTTTAAGGTTATAGTAATGCGTCGGTTAAATCTTGGGTGTATCTCAAAAATCATACTAAGATCTTTGATGTGATTATTCTTTAATAATCGTGCAGCTGCTGTTATAGCCATACAAAATTATCATTCGTTTTTTTATATTTTTCAATGTATATAGTACCATTCACTAAACTATATGACATTATATTGTGAACTGTGACAGTCTTTAACACTATCAATCACTTAAAAAAAAAACCATTAAGATCAACATACAATAGATATTCGATAATGAAATAATTACATGTGTAATTTATAAAAATTACAAATTAAAGAGGGTCGAGATTGGTCCCTGAGGAACTCCATTGCATGAAATGTATACATCAAAAGTATCCACTTCAGACTTAACATATAATAGCTAAGGGCCGATTAAGAAATTTTAAATTAAAACAAGTAAACATACGTCTTACTTTTGACCGATATTTATTTGCTTTGATTAATGTGCTTCTGACGTAAGGACAAAATCATATTTTGTTGAACTCGATCAACAGCTTTATTAATATCGGTACACCAGGTATATTTCCTTTTTATCTTTAGACAACACGATATCACCGAAACTACACATCGAATCAAAAAACGTTGTGAATGCCAATTGTTCTATCTTTTCACCAATCTCAACCTCTACCCCCACTCCCAGTGGGTGGGGCTGACATAATTTAAAATCTCAAATGGAAACTCCAATTTTTATTACATCTCCAGGAACAATTTCCAGTTGAGATATAAGTTGTCAAAACCTGAATGGCATAAGGGTATAAACGATTTGATTTTGTATTGAATTATTTTGGATTTGTTTCATTAGTCAATAATTTCATGACTTACAGTTTATAAGAAATAGAGTTAATAGTTAGTTAACGAATTAATGTATTTCTGCTAATAACTGTAATAATTAAGAGGATTTTTTTCCAAGAAAAATGTTCCTCACGCAAGATTCGAATCTACACACTCTCGTTCACTCGTCCGATAAACGAGAATGTGTAGATTCGAATCTTGCGTGAGGAGAAAATTTTTTCTAGAGAAAATTCCTCTTAAGCATTACAGTTATTAGCAGAAACTATTTCCTACTGTAAAAAGCTTGCAATCTTTAATAGTTAGTTGTTTTTAATTCCTGATAAGATATAACGTTAGATTTTTACGAAATCCTACAAGAAACATGATTTCAAATGTATGCATGCAAAGGGAAAGAGGGAATGATTAGCAGTGTGTCAATGATACAAATATATCAGGTCTGGTCTTGCGCAGATGTGATGACGCATCGTCGACGGATCTTGAAATGCGCATGCTCAGAACGGATGTACAATATTAACTTTAAACATTTATCAAGCATACATACTAACATATTTGTACCATTAGTGTATCAACTAAATTCGCTCATTCGTCAGATGGATACTAAACGAATGTCAATCACGCAATACATAATCCTCTGACACTCATCTGACAGTCAGTGAATATGTTAGAATCATATCGGAACAAGTCTAATGCAATTCAATAAAAGACGAAATGATTGTCATACAAGTTAGGTATTCTTCCGAGAAAATCCAAATCTGCAATAAAAAGAGGGGGTTTTCAAAGTTGATCCAAGCCCCGCCTACTAGAAGTGGGGGGAGAAGTCAAGATTAGTATTATAGGCTCCTTTTTAAGACAAAGGCCTTGCTTTAACAACATATTTGATTTACAATTGTTGTGATATCCTGAAAAATCCATGCCGACTTTAGTTAATAAAGGGGTAAATATGCTATGAGATTGACTCACAGATAATGATTTTAAAAACCTTCGCAAATTGCTCAGCAATACGTTTATTCGCACTCAATTGAAAAAAAAATAAGCACAGTAGATATCACAAAACAACTTCTGAGATTACATTATATTCTTCATTAATTCTCCATTCTGCATACATATATACATGTAAATAAAACGATATAAATTTATATAATATTCTCTTTATTCTCTAAGAATAAAGCAGTGCATATACCTCTTATATATTACCTTATTCGGGTACACAGCACATCCGTATGTATATATACAAAGCAGACGCGGACGTATTCGAAAACGGAACTAATATTATTGACTTCAAAGAGAAACTTAAGGGAATATCCCCCTCGTTGTTCTTCGCAATCAGGCACATATTGAAACGGAACACAATAGCAACGATCGGAAAGTTCGGATGCGGATGCAAATTGTGTTTAGTGCTCGAAATATATACAGTAGGAGCGATAGATAATGGCACAATCGAAGTTTTGGGGCTTTTTGCGAATGAATTATATGATAAAACAGCTTCGAGTCGCACCTTGGAAACTGTACATCGTAGATTAAATGTTTACGATGCTGCAAATAATCTCATGTTCATGATAAGCTGCGTTTGTTCCATTGAGACTCACCCTGTGTACAACTGAAATGCATGCGCAGTTTATTTCAACTAAAATAAGCTTTCCAACTTCGGCATTCGATAGAATGTCGAAGCAGTTGGGGACGATATGCATTTATATCGTACTATTTAAAGTTATATGTGGAATATTTGGAAATTATTACTACAAGCATGGAGTACTAGTATTGCGAACAAATATTAAACGGAAAATAAACTTACGTTATATATCACTAGTGCACAAAGCCATGTAAAGATTCTTATATGAAACGAGATGCTTGTTGTTGCGTTGTACAGGGAAACTTAAGCCGTTTGCCATTACATTCACCTTACATTACAATTACATTCGTAGTGCACACGAAGCTTAAAAGATAAAGAATAAAAGAGGATGTACAAGAATACTTGTTTGTTTTATCTATCTCTGTAGATATTGTCGAATTATGTACTTTAGTTTACTCTGGCTAATTACAGCATGCTTGAAATGCCCTCGGACATGGTATGTACTCGACCAATGATCGATGCTTACCTCACTACCTCTTTCCCAAATAGAGAGGAATGGAGATGCAGCGAAAAAGCACTGACGCAGGTAGACAGCTGCTGATTTACGAACGTTTCGAAAATCGAGCAGGATGTGAGCGCATGAATATTTTGTCGCAGTCCAAGAGTTAGAAGATATTACAACCTTGGACAACACAAAAAGATCTTACAGGCTGAAATCCATGCCATTGAGATGTATGCGAGAGAGATTTTGGATAGAAACTACGAGACGGTGTTGAAAGCACTAAAGGCGCATTAATGCAACTCGAAACTGATCTGAAACTGTAAACATACTCTATCTAAGTCAATCTATCCCTAATCTGGGTACCTCGGACCGGTGCTTAATAGCGGACCTCACAACCGCGGCACAAGACGAACGGCACGTCCGATCTCTTACAACGCTGGCTGCCGACTTCCATTCTTCGCTTGCGTACCTACGATGTTCTCGGCTGTCCGCCAATCAGAGACGTTGTGCTGTCCTCGTGATTCGTGGTAAACTACTTTATTTGTCCATTCCTTTCTTGACGGCTTGTGTCATCGCACACACACAGAGAGATTAAATAGAACTAAAAATGCATTACAAATTCTAGGTGTTTTATATCTTTACATGAATAGAATGAAATCAATTATTTTTTATTAAGTAAATAATAAATTAAGTTTAAAATAAAATGTAGTAGCAAATGCAGTACTCTCTAATATTTAACAATAACTAATCCTAATTATTCTAACCAATAGCGTAATTAAACTAAAGATTTATATTTTAAATATTTATTTATACATCCCAAAGTTATATCTTCATCTATACGCGCACCATTAATCCATTATCAAGCAGTTGTGATCTCGTGACCCCCACTTTGACTTTATTACCAATTTCTTCTTTTGTTTAAACGAAAAGCTTTTGAGCGAAGCATACTCTAAACTTAATACAAAGCGTAAGTTAAAAACCAAGTTATTTAATCAAGACCGTGGTTCAAATCGCCCACATCACACCCTAGTACAATAGAATCTCTTACTTTATCGACACCTGAAAAAAAAATTATTTCACCTCAAAATGATATCAACTACTTTCAGTTGTAAAACGGTAGATTTGCTTTCTCATTTGCAGATACTTGAAAGAGCATCTTTTGTAATTGCGATATCGTGTAGAAAAATACTTCCTACGAACCCGATGCTACTGCACCTGTTGCAAGAACTATCAGACGCCTGCACTAGAACCCTCGTGTGCAAGCAATCGCCCTAAGTTTGCGCAGAAGGAATCTGAGATTGTCAGTGGGGGGCAATATTAGATTTCCAAGACTAGGGTAGATTAATGGACGAATATAGGATGTTGATTTAATAAGTTTTGACAGGGGTGCAGGCAATAAAAAGAAACTTATGAAGAATTTAGCATTTTGATGTTGAAGTTAGCAAACAAAATCACAGTTGGGACCAACCTAAAAATAAAATTAGGTCGAATTAAAGTGTGAGTAACACTTGGTAGATATTAACGTACATAAGTTCACTTTATCAAGGATCATCAGTACCACTAGTCGACCTAATGCATTATATAGAAAATTTGTGTACATACTTAATGTATGGAATATGTGGAGAGATAATTGTATGTGATGTAATTGAAATGATTGAATGAGGTGTCCATCTTAATCTCTCCTTCAATTATTCTGCTATATATTATTTTATAATTATCTACTAATAGCACTGATGATCCTTGGAAGATGAAATATATTGTAGTAATAAAATAAATATAAATAAATTGCCAATATTTTTTTTTAATCTCAGGGTCGTTAAAGGATCTAAGTAACGATATCTGAATAGAATCATTTACCTTGACTGTCTCCAAACTGTAACTTATATGGCGCCTTCCAAATTGTGACTTTTAGACAGTGTGACCACTGCGTGAACTGTAAAAATTCCTGTTTATCTGCTTGGACGAAGTAAGTATTTGCCGCAAAATCAAATGGTGGTTAAGATAAAGTGTGGTGTAAAGAAATAGCCGATTATAAAGGAAAGCACAGTGTGTTAGGTAAATTTTAACTCTTATATTGTAAATCAAATAAATGTGGATTATCAAATACAAGTTTGAAATGGAAACTGGACATTACAACGTAATCTTTAAACTCACAATCAGTTCTAACTGTTCAAAATGCTGATTAGATTCTGAACTCTTAACAAAAATACACATTATGTTTCAGATTTTGAAATTGTTCATGTTACAATCGTTTCTCTTTAAGATTAATGATAAATACGGATTTCTAAATACATTAACGGATAACTAAATTAAGTAATATAGATCAATTTGGTGTTTTTTATGTAGATTAAAGTGATCTGATTATTATATTGTTCTTTAACTATTTTATATCGTTTCAGGTATGAATTTCGAGCTCTTTTGAATACGTGTGTCATAAAATGAAGGGAACAGGCCTGTTTATTCCGTGGTCTGCCTCCTTGTTGATGGTGAAACTTCAGAATATCCTGTCGTCTGGTCACTTTTAAGTGATGGTGATGCCTCCTAGCTTCTCTCTATGTTTTCCAGGACTTGAAAAATGTCCGGCTGGATGATTCTTTTTCTTCTAGAATGTTTGAACTTAGATTTTCGCCTCAATATGCTCGGTAAGTTATATTCTAGTCTTTAAATGTTCACTTAAATTGTTAAACAGTACTTTCTCTTCTTTTTTTAATTTCTGGTCACTTTTTGTGTGAAATATTTTTATTTCGCGTGCAAATTTAATTTTTCTGGGATTAATTTCAAATATACGTCCTTTTTCTTCTCTACCCATGCGTCTCTCTTTCAATTCTTTTTCTAAAATAAACCTCTTTTTTTCAGATCATGGCTTTCCAAAATCTTCGTATTACGCGAATATTACGGCATTTGTGGATCGTCAAACTGATTACAGATTTCTTTTGAAGAGTTTAAGTTTTCTGTTTTTGCCGATAGAGGTCAATACTTTGACAGGTGTAATTTTTATTAAATGAAATTTTATTTATTCAAAATTTTGAATAATTTGATATCGGAATTACATAAATACATTTTACAATGAAAGTAACTGTTTTAATAAATTAAATGATTTATAGTTTTGCTTGTTTATTGCATGTTTATTCTTTTTGAAACACGATTTTTTTCTGAAATGTAAATTATCAACAAGTGTGAAACAACTTGATGCTTTGAATTGAAATGTTTATGTGATTTTTTAAATTATTATAATCACAATATGTATTCGCATTCAACCATTCTTCCACATAAAAATAAATTTCTGTCAAATTCGATTATATAATTTAATAACTTAGTAACTTTGATAGTCTAGAGCAGCGTTTTTTTTTTTTTGAGTTACCTTTGCGGCAACATTGCTTTCTGGATAAAATAAAGCCACATTAGTCCATGCATCAGAACTTATACTCATCCCGGCTAGTTCATTTATCACTATAACACACATTATTAGCAACTTCATTTATCAACATCCAAATTCACAATCTCTTCAACCCGTTTAAACCTAGGAAACGTCTCCTTTTGACTCTCCACCTCATCCGTGCAGCAATAACACACTCGGAAAAATATGAAAATCCCGATTGAAGGGAATCTGTTCTCCTCAGTATACTAAACAAACCGCCCCAAAAGTATTGATGACGTTCCGAAAGATATCTTTCCATCGGATCTAGTTTGCTCTGCTCCACTTGTTCTCAAAGCCACCTCCGAGCCAGCTATCCCAAAGAGATAGCTGGCTCTGTGAAAAGCGACTCAATCATCTTATCTATCGGCCTAAACCGGGGACCGGAAACGTATTCTTTTTCGCGGGGAGGTAGGGAAGTGACGTCATTATTGGGGATCTGGGATCTTTATCCGAGTAATTGAATGAGCGTGTGGATCGGCTTGGGGAAATTTGTGTTACGATTTGGGGGCGGGAAATTTGTGCGATTCTGTTTGAACTAATGTAGTTAAGGATCTGTGATTTTTGATTTAAGGATTTGTGAATTTGAATTGGGGAGTTTAGATAATTCTTTATGCTTCTTTTTTTTAGTTAACTTGAAAGTTATGTATTTCGTATATTGTTACGTGTTGAAAACACCTTTTCTTATTTTATCTCTTTTTAAGGACTGTTAGAACTTATCTTACTACTCATTTACCTATTCCGTCTTTAACTCATTTTAATCCCTATTTTTGTTTCATTTTTCAATCTCAAAGCATTGCGCACCTTTTCATATTTCTCCAACTGTACACTATCCTATCTGAAATCATCTAAATCATTGACCTTTACTGGTTACCGAGAATTTCGCTATTTATTTATTTTATATAACGTCACGTTTAACCTTGAAGTTGTTTTTTTGTAAATCTACCGCTTTATCTTTAACATTTTCTAAATTCTTAAATTGTCAAATTTTAGTATCTATTTAGATGCATTTGTTTTGTAAATTTCATTAAACTCCGTTCATAATTAGCTCCGAATTTATTCATTTTTGTTAATTGCTGCACATTTTTTTGTGCGCACTGTACTTGAAACGTTAGAAATTTCGCACAAGCAAGACCACGTGCAAACCCTTAATACTCGGATCCTATTGGCTACTTAATGGCATAGCGCGGAAACTAGATTCCTCTCCCTTTTTTTTTACGTCACTTACTCTCCAGCCCGCTAAGTGTGTAGACCTAACCGTCTAAGAGGCGACGCTCTGCCGTACCCTCTTTTGACCAAAATTACCCGTTCGGTAACCCCTGTGGGGGGATATCAGGTCAAAAGGAAACCACTCCACGGAAGCCGTTTTTGAATTATTGTATTTTGGCGACGAGAACTTCCATTGGAATCCCGCTGACGCGGATCTCCCAAGCAGCGTCCCTAAGGCGTACCACCTGGACACGGGCTCTCTTCTTTCATCCACCGGCTCTCTTCCATTTCTTCCTCCCCGAGGTGTTTGGTGGCAATCAACCGTTTGCGCATTGTTTTTAAATGTAAGTTAATTTTAAGATTTATTTTCTTTTGTATTTGTAGTAACGAACTACCATTGGATTCAGAATAATTTAACGTAATTTTTGATATTTTAGTCTTTGCTCTCATTGTTCAATTTAACGTAACTTTTGAAATTATTTTAATTTTTGTTTTCTTTCATCTTTTCGCATTAAAACAATGTTAGGTCGTATTCAATTGCATGCTCGATCGAGTAGGTAGATTTTATTTTCTTGTTTCTTTGTAATACAATTTTTTGATAATAACACGTCACTCCCAAAAGTTTATTTCGTGTATTTTTTTACTTTGTAATCGTTAATGTTTGGCTTCACCTAATCAACTGTTAATATAACTGTTTAAATAGTTTTTCTGAGTTTTATTTAATTCAATTTTATTGTATTTGGCGCATTAGTTTTTTTTTTTTTTTTTCATTTAATTAACTTTTTCATTCAATTTAATTATTTATAAAATCAAAATTCTGCAAGTACCAATCCCTTGTTTCCCTACTGGGAAAATAGCCATTCTGGGCTGTGGCTAAAGTACCGGGCGACAGCGTCGGGCCAAGGAAGGCAACAACTGACTCAACCCAGTGGCGCTCAAGCCGACACCTCTCTGGCGCCTCACTGGCCGAAACGACTCCTACAGTCGCAGCGTGGGAAATAAATTATAAACGTTGTTTTATTTATCCCTCTTCCCCATCCTTTGGTACTTTGCAATCATTTATTTTATTTAATATCAATAATCTTTTATAAACAATATTTAATTTTTTTTTTTTTTTTATTATTCAATCTGGTCTCATGCTCTGGGAAATTGCTACTATTTAATACGCCCTGAGAATTCGCTGGTAGCAATATCTGGGCTGTATTTTTTTTTATTCCTGATGTGTATCGTTAATTCCTTCTCAGAAAGCTGTTACTTATTTTTCTAAAACCTTTTCCATTTTAGAAGACGTACTCTTCTTACGTCTTCGAAAATGGAAAAGCTGTCGAGTCGTAGCTAATAGTCTGAGTTTAACAGAACAGATCAAGAGAAGACAACCTCAGCAAACCCTAAATTCTAAGATGATAGATTAGGCCAGTGGGATGCGTGGCTGGATAGAAGACCAATCTCCACTAGTCCAAGCTCTTCCAATACAATGATGTTATGCAATCCGTGTCGAGGGATGGATAGCTCCTGGGCCAACACACGAATGGAGCCTTTGGGAAACTGGGCGACCTTTCTCACCAGTAACCAGTGTTGCACTTGTGCAGAGGGCACCGTAGGTGTAGACAATCCTTCGCCCCTACTCTTGGGAATGCATTTTTAAAACCAGAACGGAGGGATCAGGAGAGTGTATCTGAAATCTCTTTTAGCGGGAATTCGATGGAAATCGATGACACTATCTTGAAGGTAAGTACTAGACAAGACAGTGACACTGTCGAAAAAATTTTGCAAGAGTACAACAGCTCGGACTGCAGCAACAGAAAAACACTATCTGGCGCTCGGATCAGGAAACCAAGAAGGCAAAGGAAGAGTATGTGAACCGAGCAGAGACCACGTTGCCGTGACTTTAAAAGATCCAAAGCGGAAGATGCAAATCAGACCGCTAAGGAAACAAAGCAAAAACCCAAGGTGGGGGGGGGGGGGCGAAGTGAGACCGCTGAGGATAAAAACAAGAAAAGATCTCGGTAGGACTCTAAAACACCAGTGCAGACCTCGAAGAGAGCCAAGGGTACCTATAGCGAGGCAGCGCAGGACTAGGAATGGCAGTAAATCAGTAATATCATTCAAAAAAACCCTCAATCAAGAGCAAGCGGATCTGATCCACGAAAAAGGTGTTACGGTTTTTTTTTGCTTCGCTTACCTCGAATTATTTCTCCGCTAGTCTTTTCGACAAGCTTTTGTAACCCTAATTTCCTTCTATTTCCGTACTCTTCCTTCAGAGATGCTCCTACGTCTTGTATTTTCACAATGTAAACATTATCGTTTAATTTTTCGCCTTTCAAATTGTGTTTTCTTTCCCCTGTTAGAACGACCTAGCTAGGATTTGTAATATCTTTTAATTCTCATTTACTTACAGTTAGTTTCTTATACTTATAACGGTCTCAGATTTTCGTTTAAATTCCTTCAATTTCAGTGTTAAGCCAGATTTTTTTTGTTGACGTTTCCATTTCTAGGTAAGGTTAAGTCTGTTTGATTTGGACATATCGGTATTTATCGATTCCCACGCATCGATAGATCTGTTCGATTGATCGTTCTACTCAGATCATTTATTCTGTGTTTGCATCTTTTCTACGTTAGAGGGCACCTCCATGTCTTTTTACTCGTTTTATTTATCTGTCTTCTCATTGGTTGCGTGACGTATTCTTACTTCCGGTTTCCTGTCCATTATTCTTGGTTGTTGTTTAGACGCGTTCTTACGAGTAGGTACATCTTCCTATCTTTGTAAATTTTGGATATTTTCACACATCTGTGGATTTTATTGGAAGATTGCTTGAATTAATCATTGGCCGTATCTTCGTTTGTGTTTGAAGTGGAAACTTCGTGATTATCACGGCGGATGAGTCCGATATTCTGGGATTTAATTTGAGAACCACATGTCCGAACGCCATATCTGTCTATTTCTTCTCTTCGTTGTAAGACCTCGTTATTTAACGGTAACCAGATCTTGTCATTTCTTTTAAATCACTAATTTTAAGGTTTCTGTGTTTTTTTACCCCCCTTTAATTTTAATTTTGGAATCTTCCCATCGTTTTGTGTGAACTTTTGAACACCCTGCATGATTGCCGAATATCAACCCACTTATTCGAAGGTTTGTTAAGCGGAAGTGCATCACCTTTTCTGGTTTTATTTTGATTTCTTGCCTCACGATTTTTCTCGGTATTCTACCGTCACTTTCGGTGCCGGAAATTTAGGTAACAAAGGAAAACAGAAACCATATTGAGATAAAATAAGACCTTTATTAAGGGATCGTCAAAGAAGAAGGTGAAGCTTGATAGGAATTATCTTCACACCGTAACAGGTCTCCTTGCAGGCCATCGTCCACCTACAGAAAATTGGGATCAACTGCAAACTGTGTAATGATAAGCAAGCAAGTAAGAGAAAAGCAACTTTTAGCAAGCCAAGAATGAACCTAGACGATTATTTAGATCAACCATCCACCAGAGACCTGTACAGAGTAGTGCAAGGGACCAGGATATTAGAAGGGCTGGTATAATTTAATGGGCGAAAGAATTGGGAGATTAAATGCAAAAACGCCAAGAAGCTGCAATGTTTGCGAAGACTTCAAGTCAGACCACTCGCACAAAGAAGAAAAAATCCCAAACTAGCATATTATTAGCATGTTTTACCGTTCGAACGCAGCCCAGCGGATCATTAAGTCAGAGTTCAAACGCTCGTCATAAACGATTTTACTTTCGTCCAAATAATTGCTCAACATCATTTCCTCGGAAAGATTATAAAGGAGTAGAATACAAGCCCCCCGGCCACCACAAGTTCGTCCCGGCTATCCCAGTCAGCCCTCTGGGAGCCGCTCAGAATGGAATTTGAGGGCAAACTAAAAAACCGGAAACGCAGTTAATTAGTATTCAAGCGACGAGACAACAATAAAAAGCTTAACAATGGCGCGGTCTCCGCCACCAGGGGGTATTACGGTAACCGCAGCGCGTCGTCCGTGGGGGTTGGGGGGTGAGGTAGCCACCCCTAGGGCGTCAAGGATATCTGAGTTCCTTAAATGTAATTCGCACACGCGGGAAGCAAAAAGGATGATTTGTTCTGGGAAAATCTGGATCCCTCACTCGTTCCGTCCTAAGATGCGGTTTAGAGTTGGGGAGTATTTTAAGCTTCAGTTTGTGTGTTTTGGTTTTTATTAAAGGCGAGTTAACCCAGCCTCGGGCAAAGCGTTGGTGGGGTGGGTTGGAATGCTCGCTGACCTTTATATTGTCAAGAGGAAGTCCGGAGTTATTGACGGACGGGAAAAATAGGCAGTCTAACGTAGTGTTAATAACCGTAGAGGTATTGAAGTAAATATATGAAGTGATCGTTCGTCTAGAATGGTCTTGAATTTATTATTCGCCGTCCGTAAATAAATTTTCCGCAAACTACGATCCAATAGACAAAGGATATGGCCACTATCAAGATTGTTACTGTTTCATGATAGAGGGATTCAGTTGTTTATGTTTGCAGGATATTTTTAAAATATTTTTTGCAATTAGTGCCGTAACCATACCATTTATTCCACTAGTGCCGTAATAGGGTCTATTACAGCACTAGTTGCGTAATAGAAATGGAACATTTAAGCAGATTTATTTTAAGTTGGTCACATTGCAACAGAAATGGAGATGTCAATATGACATTTTGTAAGCAAGTTTGAGGTTATTATATTAAAATTCATTGTAAGATTTGATATTTTTAATTAATCTTTGAAATAGTACAACTATTATAAACGTTTGAATTATTTTTCGAAGTGATAGTGATACCGTGTGCAGTAGAAACATTCTGTTGAAAATTATCGTTCTCTGCGATAGTGATATTGCTTCTGTTGGAGTACTCAAACTGTGAACCATTCCCAGAAGTTCCAGGTAGATTACATTATTTTCCTGTGCAACATATTCCAACATCAATTTTATTTTTCATAGAAGAGGCAACGTAACTTCAGCAACAGCCGTGCTTTTCCAGCCACCTAATCGTTTTATAGTTAAAATATCACCTCCAGTATTTGCTATATTGTGTCGCACTGGATCTTCTAAAACAATGTCCTGTATAAAGATGGGATCTGGTAATGAAGAAAACTGGCAATTTGTTAGGAACATTCCCATGGTGTTAATACCGATAGGGCTATTATTAAGCAGCCATGACGATAAGTTAGAAAAAACGTTGTGGGTAACTGTTTTAGGCCGCAGATTATTATATTTTTTATAAGTTCGATGCAGTTTAACATCAGCCACTGTGAACATTCTGGGTACATTGTTTTTTGTTTTGGGTATGTTGACTATATATGGAATCGGAATTGTATTGAAGATCTTCCACACATATATTATTAATTCTTCTCGCCTACAGGCTCCATTATATCTATTATCAAAATAACCTAGAATATAAAGAATTTACAAAAAGTAACGAAATAAAATCAACACTAACCTTTATAGCTAAGTATATTTTTTCATCGGCTGTTTCAAAAATCTATGAATATCTTCTTCTTCTTCTAAAATTTTTAGATTTTTTTGTTTGAACCTTTAGATAGCCGTTTTAATAATGCTTGAAGTTTCATATATTTTGATATATCCACATTTCTATGTACATTTAAACACGATCTTAACATCGAATAAATCGACCATAATGATGACGATTTATAATCTTTACGTAACATTTCAAAATAAGCAAGTAAGACGTTCTCAGAAATATGAGAATTTCCTTTTCTTTGCACCATTTTTCAAAATTTTTGTATCGCTTTTGATACATAGTGTACGATTTCTCTGGAAGTAAATTATAATGGTTTTTTCAGCAATTTGCCGTATTTCAGGCGGAGTGCATGGAAAAGTTGTAGAACCCATATTTAAATATTATAATATAGTTACTTTAGTATATAATATATAACAAATTTCAAAAATGTGTCATTTTAAATTAACTTGTCAATTTAAATCTTGTGCCAAACCAAGGTGACAACTGTGACAACCGCCACAAAATTCCCTAGATTATCAAATTTTCTCGTTTTGCTTTTACAAAAGAGAAATTTAAAACTAATTGCAAAAATAGCATAAAAGACACGTTTCATTTGACATTAAAGCATCATTCAGTTAAGAAACTCGTGGCTAGCCATCGTTTCTTAAACTCTGAATTCGTACTTGAAACGTCAAAATGAAACTTGTCTTTTAATATACTATAATAATATTGGACCACTTATTGATCGGTAAATAACACTTTGTTGGTTGAAAACAATATCTTTAAGTATTAAAAATATGTAGCTTTGACATTCCAAATATACGTAACGATCAAATTTATACATAAATGATAAGCGATAATGTTGACATTGATGTGGGAATAAACACAGGAAAACAATATTTTTCTGACGTTCTAAGTATTCTGCCATTTTTTTTGAAGCGGGTTCGATTTTCATAATTTTATAATGGTTTATATATCACTGCAAAGTAAAAATAAAATATGGGCACTTTTTGCTGTGAATATATTGCTATGGAAATAGGTGTATTTAAACTAATTGTAGTCATTTAAAACCGGTTCCAAAGCCTAATAAAGGAATCATTTTAAGTTAACATGCATACTCGATTGCCTACTCTACAGGTAAATTTTTAATGCGTTAAAAATTTCTATTAAGTAAAATAGATCATATTAGCTCAGTATGCTAATTATAACCTGATATACATCATGTGAACTGTATTTTATTTCTTAATTCAAGCTTACCTGGTATTTCTTTTTCTATTTTATTATATTTTGCTCTGGGAGATTTATCATTCTTCGGCATATGTATTTATATTCGGTAACAATTGGTGTATTTCCCTACATCTAGGGTAAATAACGGTATCCTATTTGAACTACTTATTCATTAGCGAGCGGCTGAAAAGCTGATTTGACAGCTAATTTGGTGTTTCCACAAGTATCACGTGCCACCTAGTAGGTAAAAGGTTACTGATCGCAATATTCACTCACTGTATCAGAGAGGTCGCTAGGTGAATTAAAACAGTTAAATTATCATATTTACTTTTATTAAAAAAAAAGAAAAAAAATATATACAGTGGTAAGTAATTATGAAGTTAATTAAAATTTAAAACATTAAATTGAATTATACGTGAAAATACTTAGAATATCGTATTTTACTGAAGTGAAAAATTAAAAAAAAATGAAATTCCAGGCATTTATTCTGAAAAACAGCAATATATGTATATATATGTATACCCAAAATCCGACCCATCCCAACGGGTTTATACCCAAAATTGCGTTCATACCCAATGGGTGCGTACAAAAAATTCCACCCAGCCCAACGGTTTGTACCTAAAATTTGGCTCACCCCAACGAGTATAACCCTAAAGTCGACCCGCTTCAATGGGCTTATACCCAAAATTGGGCTAGTCCCAATGGATATATACTCAAAAAATCGATCCGTTCCAACGGGTTTATACCCAAAATTGGGCTACCCCATCGAACATATACTCACAATTCGACACACCCCAACGGGTTTATACAAAAAATTGGGCTTTCTCAGACGGGTATACACAAGGAAACCTGGCCCACCCCAGCCGGTTTATACCCAAAATTGGGCTTCACCCACGGGTATATACAAAAAAATCGACCCACCCCAGCGGGTTTATACGAAAAATTGGGATCATCCCCAATAGGTATATACTAAAAAATAAAATGTTGGATGAAGGTAAGGTTGTGGGGGGTCTATTCTTTGATCTTAGTCAAGCATTTGACCTGGTCAACCATAACTTGCTACTGCGTAAACTGTCACGATATGGGATTAGAGGTCAGGGCTTACGATGGCTCACATCATACTTAGGTAATCGTAAGCAATTTATTACTATTAATTCTAACAACACTACAAGCTCATCAGTAATCGATGTTACCCGGGGCATACCTCAAGGCTCTGTTCTCGGTCCCTTGCTGTTTTTGATTTATGTGAATGACTTGAGTGATAGTTTTAATATTAATGACATTTACCAATTCGCCGATGATACTACAATTATTTTTGCTGATTCTTCTGTAGCCGAGACGCCAAAGAAGGGAACTACATATGCACATAACATGTCACAATGGTGTAATAATAACTGCTTGAAGATTAATGAAACAAAAAACTAGCTTATTATCTTTCCAATACAGGAGACAGGTTACGCGACCAATCTTTGCTTATACGGTTGAACTCAAAAACTGTTCCATTTACCTCAAATACAAAATTTCTTGGATGTATTATTGACGACGTCTTTCATGGCAATATCACATTTCCGCACTCTGTGCTAAGTTATGTTCTTTTTAGTTATGCCGTGTCCAAGCTGCGAACTAGTGTTAATCGTGATACTATCTTGGCGTTCTATCATGCTCACATTGAGTCTCGAATAAGATACGGTATTATCTTTTGGGGCCTCTCCCACACTTTTCTCGGTGCTTTTTGTTACAGAAAAGAATTATCAGATCCATATTTTCATTAAAAACAGACATATTCTTGCCTACCATTATTTCACCACCACCGTATCATGTCTCTGCCCTCATTGTTTTTGTATGAGTATGCAATATATGCATTTAAACATATTACAGACTTTGTTAGTAATGGTGATTTTAATACAACTTACAATACGAGACATTTGAGTATGTTGCGCATTCCCAAACATCGAACTGCGCTGTTTGAGAAAAGTCCGGGCTACGCCTGCATCAAGGTTTATGATGGACTGCCGAGTAGACTACGTAATGAGTCTGACTTCAGTAAGTTTAAAATATCAATCCGTAACTATTTTACTGATAACTGTTTTTATAAAATATATGACTATTTTTTCTTGAGGTGTCTAGGTTCTTAGCATGTCCAATTCTCTTTTCTTTTTATATACATATATTTTAGTGCTATTATTTTGTAATTTCTGTTGTTGTTGTCGACAAAGCCCATATCTGCTAGATCTAGTGGCTAATAAAATTTATTATTATTATTATTATTATTATTATTAAAAATTCAACCCACCCCCAATGGGTTTCTACTCAAAATTGGGATTATCCCTAATGGATAATTATCACTTCATTTAACTAGTGATTTTTTATTGTAGACAATTTACTAAGAAAATAATATAATTAGCATCAGAAACTATCGTATTTTCTTGAGTAAAATAACCATAATTGAAATGAGAAAGCGATCTTGATATGAAAATGCATTTTCCTGCGTGTATTATTTTTGACTTTTATTGCATAAGCTACTGAATAAACATTCACTCGAGGTCGGTTTAAAATCAACAATTTAAACTGGAATAATTGCAGTTTGCAGTTATATCTAGCAGGTTACTCAGGTGGCCGTAGAATCCACTTTGCATGGCTCGCAATTTGAATCGCCTGCAGCCGTTTCCAAGGTGAGTATCTACTACCGCAAATTAAACGGGTCAATATTTAATTACATCTGTACCGTGCCAGCTCACGAGGAAATAAGATTGAGTAATAAAAAATAGTCTGGAAGTTGGCGGAGGCAGTTGTTAAGTGGGCACGAATACAAATTTAGTTTTTTTAATCCACTGTCAAATGTTGATAAATCCATTTCAATTTAAATCAATATTTCCTGTCAAAGTATTTGTTAAATGACCTACTGGTACGACAGTTTCAGAGAAGCATAGGGATGGCTCATCTCGCGATTTTGGGTGGGGAGAGGGCAGAGAATGAAGCGAAGGAAAGGGCTATTACCAACATCTGCCCCGTGCTTTATTAGAGGGTGCCACTCGTCAATGTAATTTGACTGTCCCAGCCGTATTTCTAATTAAAACTGGTACGGGAACATCTGTTCGGATTCACTACAGCAATCCGGGGTAATGGGACACAGCCGTGTATACTACAGATGTGAATAAGCAGGGGTGCAAATGATGAAATATCTAAACTTTGACACTGTACTTCTTTTAAATACATACGTTAGAAACGGTGATATTTATTTTATGGAACAATTAGGTCTCTTACAAATCCAGTAGTAACTCACTTACAACTTTGACTGTTCTACCTTAACGTCATCTACCACATGGGAAGCCCTTTGTTTTCCTTGCATGTATTCCGTACTAACACAGAACTTTGGATGCATGCAATTACGTCAGCAAATACAAGCGCTTTTCGGCAAATTATATGCAGAGGGAGTAGATGGGTACAGAAAGTCTTGTGTGTAAATTATGGGAAATCTAGCTTTACAGTGAAAACAAAAATTTCAAATTATTTTGCGATAAAAACGTGTGTATGTCTCGGGATAACATGTCAAAAAAATTCAGCTTTTTGAAAGAATTTACCACGAAGCTTAGCAACAAGAACGAATGGGATCAAAACACCATCTTTAAATTGAAAAGAAATGCCATCAAATGGTACGCAGATGACTCCAAAACAGCAAAGGGAACTGGAATAGAATTATATGTGCCTAGAACCAAAGCTTGGGGAAATACTTGAGTGTCTTCTATTGAAAGATGCGTCCAGTTTAATATTGACAGGAATTAGGAAAAGCAGGAGATTATCATTATGTCTGATAGTCAAGCAGCCATCAAGGCGCTGAGCTTACATGAAATCAGTTCCAAGATGGTCTGGGAATGCCTAGGGAAATTCAACGAACTAGGCAAAAGGAATAAAGTAACCCTGCTGTGCGGTCTCGGGTCACACAAGAGTGGAAGGAAACGAGATAACGGATAATCTTGCAAAAAAGGGGCTGGAATACCTTTTGTAGAGCCTGAACCCTTTTGCGGGATACGTAGCAGTACAATACTGAAGAAACTGAAAAGAGATGTAGAGCAGAGAAAATCTAAACATGATTGAGGACGAAGTAAAGTATTAATTCTTCTGGAAACCTATACCCAGAAGTGGTTTGCAGAATGCATCAACCTGAGTAAGAACAATGGTCGCATATTAATAGCAATACTTTCAGGCCATTGTAAACTGAAAGGACACCTGAGGAACCTTGGATTCCCAAAAGGAATTTGAACGTAGATTTTGTGAGGAACAGGATGACACATCCATCCATCCCCTCTCAAACTGCGTAATACTGTGCAACTCGAGGGCATTGCACCTGGGAGCATACGAAATCGAAGAAGGAGATTTACCTTCTTTCCATAATCTGCACTTTCTAAAATGATTAGGACTGAAAGTCCAAGTTAGAGTAAGGATAGGAGCACAATAGATCTTTTAGGTCGCAGTATATTATCACTCTGCATACGTCCTCGAACCCAACTTCCTATTGCTGTGCTTCGACTTTTACTGTATGTATTTAATTTCTGCAATAAATTATATGTTGCAAACTTCTCCTACACCCCTCACCCCTCAGAAGAAGTTTACAGCATTACCAGTACCACAGTTTGGAGTATTTTTGTCAATAAATCATATGCAGAGTTGTCTACTCTTGTGTCTAGCAGATGGAACCTCTACAAAGGATTTTATTTTATACTTTCTTAATCACAAAGTAAAAATTAATTAACTGTGGTTTATGAGAGTTTATGAGATTATTCAATCGCTTTAAACTCAAAATTATTGACAGATTTAATCCATCAACAGCCATCTTGGATTATCTACGACATAACCCCTTATACTTCGACGGAGTTTCAGCTTATAGTAGTTTTATTGTGTGACCAAGTCGGTTGGTCGTCCGTTGGCAGTGCGCTGCTGAACAAACAGGTCTTGACCCGTCAATATATGGCCCAGAACAAACTGCCGTACATAACGCGGGACTGTAGAAGCAATAAATTACCTACTATCGATCCACAAGCGCTACACCCTCATCTTGGGGAACAAATCTAGCGTTTCCTCAATATAATTCCCGTTTTACGAATCTGCAACTGACCAGAAACTTGAATTGGTCTAATTCTTCGTTAGAGATGTTTTAGTTTAATTCCAATTCGTCATATGTCAAATGGATTCGTATAAATGCCGCAAGATGGCAGTGAAATTAACTTGTTCTCTCGTAGAATTTTAATAGCTACCCCATCTTGAAGAGGAGAAATAATTGTTACCTTGAGCAGAGTACATCGAGTAAGGACAAGAGAGGAGTTATAGCGGTCCAGATTTCTAACCTAACTTCACACAAACAACAGCTTCCCAAAATGGCAGTTTATTATTGTTTACGTTCGTAGCTACTACACAAATTAGTTTACTCGTCCGTTTAATCGACATGATTTACTTGTTTTATTTCTTTATTTTACGTATTTTATTTGTTTTGAATTACTCCTGCAGTTTTAAAAACATTTAATGAACTATGATCTTCTTGTGTAAAAGGTAAGATCGGTGGCCAGTGGCCATAACATTTACATACTTTCTTATATATTATATTGTTAGGTTTAAGTGGAATAACTCAAATAATCGTGAAAGAAGACACCAATGGGTATCATGTTGTAGTGCCAGTCACTCTCGCAAGATAAATCTTGATGCTAACGATGGTTCGCGTTTCTTGGGATTTCCGAATGAATCTAATAATATGACGACAATAATTAAGAAGTACATGAATAAGAAGAACTATATCGTTGTGCAGAGATTCCTAGGTCACATTAAATCAATTTATTTGTAAAATACACATTTTAAGCTAGATTGCTATTTATCGCAGTGACTAAACTAATTCATTTTATGTTCACTTTTAAAAATAATGTGATTTTGGTTTGAACTGCATTATTCTGGTATAAATTTTAATCGCATTTTTCATATTATAGACAATTCGATATTAATATCGTTTACGTCTGAGCTCTATCCACTTGTGCACCCCGGACATTATTGTGGCAAACAGTGCAGGGTTGATGTTAGAATGAAGTAGCGAAATAGAAAGGAACAATCTTTGTATCGCACAGAACGATGTAGTCATAACTTTTGAACCTAATTAAAAGTTATTGTGTATTCGTGCAGAAATTTAAAGTCCTTCTACCGATGCGTTTGCATTTTTATCAATTTGTTGTGAGAAGAACCACAACATATTTATTCTTGGAAGAATCTGTTACACTATAACAATAAAACAAAGATTATTTCAGAAAAAGGAAATGAATATGAACAATTATCGTAAAACACTTGCAAATATATGTATCTTTTAATCAAACATATTTTTACTGGAATCGTATTTTTTATTACTGTAAACTGTTCATAAATATTTGCAACAAAATCAGAATAAAAAACGCATAATTTGTTATTTTTTATCCATTTTTCTCTTCTTTAAAATATAAATTTTTTCACGCGTTTGCAAAATCCCGGAACGCTTTACAAAATGCAGCTGGGGCTTGAAGGTCATTTAAAACGGACACTCAAGCACAATGGATTTTTGCGAACATGTCGTTACTGTAATATACTGTACCTTGAGTAAAGAATGAAATAATCTTAACAATACCAGAAGCCTCTGTGAAGAAGGAAATAAACGAAGTCTCGCGAGGAACAAATATGAAATGACACAAGAGTGTCAAGTAACATTACGTCGAGTTAGCGATCCCATCTTCTGAACCACCCAATTTACTTCCCTTTTCCACGACTTCGTTTCTTTCCACTATAATCTCGCCTTTCGCCCTCACAAAGGACAGACGTAAGCCTACACCTAGCCACCTTAAATTGGGGTTCTTTTCTAGAAGCCGTTTCCATCCATGCCCCATTCCTTTTCCACCACCAGTAACCTGAACGCAACTCCCTTACTCGTTTATCCTTTCGCAAACGTACAGAAATTAATTCGCTATTGTTTACTCTGCGAATTAAATTAATTTTGGCGATTAGCGTTTGCATGCAGACCGTCGAGCTACCGGAAAGGTGGTTGGGGGTGGGTGAAGCGGAAAGGTTGGGAACACGTGGATTTATCATTGGCTGGTTGGTAGTCGAGGTTTCATTGCGAGGATAGAATCGCGGTGAATAGTTAATTGAAATTTTATCGTTTTTTTTTTGGGATTTAAATGTCGCTTGGTAATGCTTGAAATTCTGTAAAGCATGAAGAAAATGATAAGCAGTTTGTTGGAATAAATAATACGTTTAATCTTATAACACATTATGTGATGCATCTTGCGCATATGTAGAGTGTATAATATATGATATATCGGATGTATGTAGAGTAAGTCTCAATATAAGAAATCATATTACGGTCATGCATAATGTCAACCGTAGATACGGCGAACTGAAGACTATCAGTGGCGGAGGTGATTTAAATTGACAGAGGTGCTTGAGAGAAAATGCACGCCAGTAACAGAAGTTACTACAGAAAAATAGCAAATCAAATTAATATGTAATAATAATGTTGAATAATTAATATTATTATTAAATTAGTTATTGGGTACGTCAATATTTTGGAAACCGTTCGTAAAAATATTTGGGTTAATAGAAATTACTAATAATTATAGTACATCGTAATTTTCTATGAACAAAGAATGTTTTTAGATACATGGACATGCACTAAGAAGGTAAAAATAAAAACAATAAAATTTGTGCTTAAAATTATTTAATTTTAAATAAATTAGTATTTATTTGTTTATGTTCAAAAAAAATAAAGCACCAAAATAACCATCCTCATTTATTCAGGAATAATATGAAATACAAATTACAATGAACGATACTATATGGTGAAATATTATAATCAAATACACAATCCTTTCTAAAATACTATAGCACTGGATTAGACAATAAACTATATTTTACAGTAAAAAATAAAACTAAGGGGTCCTTAAGAGTTTAAAAGATCACGACACTGTATTTCTCAGCATCATCGTCATACTCGTTCATTCATCATAAAATATCTTCATCAGTTTCTGATTCGCCATGTTCACAACAAATACCACCTCATCTGTTATCATATCCAACAGGTGCTGCCCGTTTCCAAATAGTCTTCTACAACTTTATCAACGTGGTTCAAACCAGATTCCCATTCTTCACGAGGTTATAGAAGCAAATTTGTTTCTAGCTAATGCCTCCACATCGGCTAACTTAAAGTAACATTTCTTGCAGCGACCCAGTTTTTTACAATAGCCCATATTTTCTCAATTGGTTTAATTCGGATGGACGGTGGCAGCCTTAGAACCACTATGCCCATGAGATGCTAGTAACTTATCTAATTTAAATTGTGGCTTTCATTTTTATTTTTCTTTATTAGTTCAATAAAGCTCTGGTTTTGTAAAGCTAGAATCAAGAATATATTCCTTGCGTCAACCACTCGATCTTTCATCCTTTTTTGTTCCAGAAGTTGGTCATAATGAAGTTTTACATTATGATAAGACGCATTGTCCACTATCAAAAACACTTCTAGGTGGAAGATTAGGCACCAATTGTTTTGTCACCCATGTTAAAAATTTGTCGCATTCATATCATCGTGATGGTCACTGATTTTGTACCTTTAAGAAAAAAAAAAAAAACAAGAATTTTAATGTGCTTTCATCTTAGAATATATATAATTCTTGCTTTTCAGAGCATTTGAGAACAAAAATATTAATGATTACATAATAAACTATAATACATTCAAGGAGTACCATAATATTAGATGAATAACGAAGTTTTCATCCATTAATATAATAACTTTCTACATACAATACATTACTAAATACCTGATCGAAACATAAGTAATCCGTTATCTATGAAGCCATTTTACCACCAGCATGCACCATGATTAAGCGGCTTGCCTTCGAAATAGGTTTCTTAGTCCTAACAGTGTACCATCTGGACCATTCCTCGGTGTGTATGGGACTATGAATGTATGACTCATCGTAAATACTATTGGTCTTTTTCATGAGGTAACCTTGTAGTTGGCGTAGTTATTGTTATGCGTTAGCTCGTATATCGTAGCTTTCCATCAATAATTTCCGTTTATCAGAGTTCTTTGCTACTGCAAGTGAATAATATATAAAATTTACTGTCATACATTAATTTCTGTATGAGTACATACTTAAATCCATCTGTTTTTAAAACATTTGTGAGAGTGGTCAAACCTCCTTCGAAGGATTTTTTGAATTTTTTCATAAATTCCTATAATTAAATTAATAATGCTGTTGTATAAACATTACAGAAAGGAAATATATTTTTGTCCTCTTATGGTAGGTGTTCTTTTTTTTCATTGTATATTAAAATTATGTACAATAGTGCGAATTGTTTGTTATCTTCATACGAAGGGTACTTTTTTGGCCTGGGGCGTGTCGTTTACTGCCAGGGCTACTAAAAGAGGTAGCTCTTCCTGCATCTACATCTCGGCTTCCTTGACAATACTTCTGTATGTAATGTCAGATATTCCCGTTGCTGCAAGTAACCTCTCTTTATAGTGCGACAAAGGTATTATTGGAGCATTATTTGCAGCTTCTTCCTCATAAATTTTAATACATGGCAATGATTTCCCTTCCCGGCTTATGAATTATTTTGCCTTTCACGCCAACTTTCTTTGGTGTTGATGCGATTTTTCAGCCATCATAAGCTTTAACTGATTATAAAAGAGATTTGTATAAAAAAAATCTTATGCAATGCAGTCAACTTACACTATCTATAAACGAAGTATGAGATGTCTTGAAAAAGACCACTTATTTATATGAGTAGAGGTAACACTAGATAATAATAAATAACACACGGTAAAAAAGCGATCAACTCCCACAAATTCAGAGACAGGCACTATTTGGATTTTGAACAGATGCGAAATTGTCGACTGACGACGCCGGCTGAATTCAAACACCCCTATAGCTGGCATAATGGACTCATCCGACGACTCCAGCGCCCAAAACGGATATGACGTAATATGTATTTCTTAAATTGTGACTACCTTACTGAAATATAAGAACGTTTTTGTTGTTGTCTTGTAAAACACGTGAATAAAGAAGTATTCAAGAAGTACTAAAGAACCGTTTATCAAACAGATATTTCCTTTAATCCAAGAGGTTATGAGCCCAGAATACGAGAATTTCTGAAGAGTTGTTCAGGGTTAAAAGAAAATCGATTGTAAGAGTAGGTTATAATACCAGATACGTGTTCGCGCGCAATTTTTTGTATTGTAGAAAAACGTGTAAATTTCAGTGCGAGGTAGGTTACCGTGTTATTACGATATGGAGGGACTTAAGTTTAACGTGGATAAACTGGAAGGTGCAAATAACTGGACAGATTGGAAATTCCAGGTGAGAATTGTGATCCAATCGACAGGTTGTATGTCAGCTATTGAAGGAACCGTCAAATATCCTGAAGCTCTCGCAACTACAGCCAGTGACAAAGAAGTTTTAGAGTATAACAAAGCTCTAAATGCAGCACGGAAGATTGAATATGATGCTCAAGCTATAATCGTAGGCAGTTTTTAATCACCACAAATAAGGCAACTTATCAACATGTGTAAAGAAGCTGTTAATACCTCAGCATACTTAATAAACAGATCACCACATAAGGCAATCAAAGAAAAGAAGACACCTGAAGAAATTTGGAGCGGAAAAAAATAAACATTAAAAACTTACGGGTATTTGGATGCATCGCATATGTCCATATACCAAAAGAAAGACGTAAGAAATGGGATTCTAAAAGTGAACCATACAGATTTGTTGGATATTGTGAAGATACGAAGGGTTATAGATTAATGGATCTAGATACTAATAAAATAGTCAGAGCCCGTGATGTTACTTTTCTAGAAAATAATTTCTCAATTAAAATTGTAGAAGACGAAGAAACAGATAAAACTATTGCGACTCTTAGCTGGAAAGATGGTGAAAGAATGGATAATGAAGAGGAGAACCAAATACATATTCCTAGTGGTGAAGCCGAAATTACAGAAGAAAGAAGTGAATCAGATACCAGGGAATCAGAAGTAGGAGAAACTGATGAGAGTGCAGATACTGAAACAAAAAGAGCAGCAAAGTTACCAAGCAAGTATGAAGATTATATCGTATATTATTCAGCGTTGGTAGAAAATGTTCCAAACTCGTATCAAGAAGCAGTCCAATCAAATGATTGGAAGATTGTGGAGAGAAGCTATGGAAAAAGAGATGGAAGCTTTTCGTCAACACAACGCGTGGGAATTGGTGGACTCACCAGCAGATAGGAAAGTGGTAAAGTGCAAATGGGTGTATAATCTCAAGCAAAGTGAATCTGGCGATTTAGTGAAAAAGGCTCGCTTAGTAGCTAAAGGATTTACACAAGAATATGGAGTAGATTATAAGGAAACATTTTCACCAGTGATATGTAAATCAAGCTTAAGATTATTGTTTGCGTTAGCTAGTAAGTTAAATTTATCTATTGATCATTTAGATATCAATACAGCTTTCTTGCACAGTAATTTGGACGAGACTATCTTTATGCAGCAACCCGAGGGTTTTCCAGATAAAGACAATAAAAATAAAGCATGTTTGTTATTAGATTAAGGGCTAGTGTTGGAATAAATAATACGTTTAATCTTATAACACATTACTGGTGATGCCATCTATTCGTCATATGTAGAACTAGTATAATATAGATATATCGATGTATGTACTGAAATATAAGAACGTTTTTGTTGTTGTCTTGTAAAACACGTGAATAAAGAAGTATTCAAGAAGTACTAAAGAACCGTTTATCAAACATATATTTCCTTTAATCCAAGAGAGTTTTTACTTAGAGGAAGTTTTTAAATCTAAATTAATTTGTGGAGTAAACTCTGCTGGGCTCCCAGGCCGAACCTGCGTCCTGAATCTTTTTCTGGCCGACGTTTCGTCCACACGCGCAAGAGATATTTTCAGGGCTGTGACTACTGTTGTTGACCTGAAACTGATAGAATAACACACAGAGATGGGTTTATGTAAAAGCAAGTGATTGAGTTGTTTGGGAAATCATTTATGTTATGTAGGACTGTCGGAGATAACCGTCTACACGATTCAGGTAATTGAGATGTTTATTGACTTCGGTGGGCAGTCTAACTTTAGGGTTGTAGTAATAATCATTACGGAATAGAGTTGAACTGGATTTAGTGTACGGTCTACAGTCTCTATGCTCAGCAAGTGCAGACCCAGCTACACGCAGTGCCCTAGCACAACGCTCGTATTTTGCAACACGCGTGCCCACCGAATGCTTCGTTTCACTAATGTAAACACTGCTGTACAAGGATGGAGTACGGTAGACACCAGGAATTCCGAAAGGATTATGATCTTTGTCGGGAAAAGAGTTTATTAGGTTGGAGCCGACCCCTCTTTCGGCACTACCAAATCGCAAATTAAAAAAACCAACAATGAATGGATATACGATCAGTCCAGAGAGTGGTGGCAAAAATCACCGGAACAATGGCAGGCAAAAGAGTTCCTAAAGGAGCAGAAGCCTGAACTCACGAGAGATCTACTGAATAAAGACAGGAAGACTGTCAAAATGATTGTAGGTCTGCTGACTGGTCACTGTAGACTGAATAGGCATATGTACAACATAAGCCTGGCAGACGATGCAACCTGCAGATACTGCCAAGAGGAGGAAGAAACACCAGTTCATGTGCTGTGCCAATGTCAAGGCCTGGCGAGGACAAGGTTTCTAGTAATGGGGAGAGAACCCCACAGCTAGTAGCTACATAAGAAGCCGCTTTCAAAGATGATAGCCTAATTAAGAGGGCAAAATTAGAGAGCGTCCTCTAGGAAAAAAGGGGATCACAATAGACCTGAAAAGGTCGCGGTGAAACAGGTCGATAGGCCACCCCAATCCTAATCTAATCTTGGAATTAGGTTGGACGGGATTTTTCCTATATGGTTGATAACATCTTGGACGTAGGGAAGATAAGCAGTACTTTGATGTGGAGTAGGTTGTGGTTCAGATATGTTAGAGCTAAGATATAGGTATCAGTTTATGGTATACTGGATTGGTGGTCTTGGATCAGTATGTATGTATGTAGATGGAAGGATGATGTTACACTGCGACCTAAAAGATCTGTTGTGTCCCCTATTCTTGCTGCTTTACCGCTGGCCTTCCAATCCTATTCCTTTCAGAAAGTGTAGGATGTCAGAGGGCCCCAGTCTAGGTAAGTCTCCCTCTTCGATTTCACATGCTCCCAGGTGCAACGACCTCGAGTTGCGCAGTGCTACGCAGTTTGAGAGGAGGTGGATGGGTGTTTCATCCTGTTCCCCACAAAATCTACATTGAGATTCACACTGCGTAGGCTTTCACGGCCGGTGTAACTATAACTAACAGCTTCTTGCGGGTTTTGCCGTGTGTCAAAACTTTCGCCCGACGTTTCGCTGTTCATACTGACAGCTCCATCAGGATAACGATAACAGTTCAGTTCAGTTATCCTGAAGAAGCTGTCAGTATGAACAGCGAAACGTCGAGCGAAAGTTTTGACACACGACGAAACCCGCAAGAAGCTGTTAGTTATAGTTACATTCAGATTCCTTTTCCAGTCCAAGCTTACTCAGGTGTCCTTTCAGTCTACAATGGCCTGAAAGTATTCCTGTTAATATGCGAACGTTGTCCTTACTCAGGTTGATACATTCTGTAAATCTCTTCTGGTTATAAGTTCCCAGAAGAATTTTACTTTGCCTCATTCCCTGGAGATTTTCCCAGTAACTGGATTTTCTCTGCTCCATTTCTATTTTTAGTTTCTTCAGTATTGTACTGCTACTTAATCAGCAAAAAGGTTCAGGCCCTACAAAAGGCATTCCAGCCCCTTTTTTTGCGAGGTTATCCGTTATTTCGTTTCCTTCCACTCCTGTGTGACCCGGAACCCACAGGAGGGTTACTTTATTCTTTTTTTAACATGGGACAGCTCTCTGGATAAGAAATTAGGTTAATATACTAGGTGAACGGTACGGTTGTAGTTTAAAAGTCAATAATCCAATAAAATGACAAACATAGATTCTAAAAAACCTAACAACAATAAATAATTACCTATTTATCGGTAAATAGTGATTTATTGAAAAAATATTTATGTTAGGGATATTTATTAATCATTAATTCATAAAATTCCATGCGACAGTAATAATCGTGTTAATAATTAAACGACTTAAGTGTAGAAATAAATAATTTTGATTTAGTATATCCTCTGTATTATATGAACTGCGGAAACGTTACAATATCTTACATCTTCTAAAAATCTTTTTACTAACACTTAAAATCCCATATAATAATTATACAATATAATATATTCTATAATTAAATTATAAAATCTGCACCTGACAATATATCATTTATTACAAGCCTTCATGCATATTTTGTTTATTTAAATGCTTATCTAGCACTGGAATTTAATTAAATACATTCAGTTCGCGTAACAAAACTGTAACGAACATTCTACCATGCAAAAATCCAATTAAAATTTAAAAAAAAGATTTTTTATATCCCGACATTTAATCTAAAAATTTTTATCCTTCCTATTTCACTCTGTCGCTAGCTTTTTTTTTAAATGCACTAAACGTTGTTGTTAGATCGTACATACAAATTCCGCACGTTTAATTAATTTAAAACATCAGATTCCGTGAAGTAAAGGTCTCGATGTTTACGTTATTTGCAAATTGCGAGAGAAATCAAAACATTTTTACTCGGGGAAAAACAGGGCTCAGAAGATATGGTAATGTTAGGTGGAGGTCAGCGGAATTGCTGAAGCCAACGACAGCGGCGCTTATTTTTTCCTAGGACATAAAGCAATCCTGAGGGGACAAAAAAAACGGATATTCGGATGTTTGCGGCTCGGAGTTTTGATAACGTTGCTTATCTGACAGTCGTAAAGGAGAAGCTATCATTGTCGGTGGTTTTTAAGGGTTCTCTGTTTGAAGAGGAAGGAAGACCTCACGCGGATGTAAGTTCCTTTTTTACGATTGGAAAAAACGATAAGAATGAGTTTGATAGGTCAGCGGAAACTAATAAATTCAAAGCCACCTTTGACATTACAAAATCACAAAATCTATCAATGGTTGAATTAAATTGGGGGATTTCTGGAGAACGACATCAAGATAAACATAGGTGGAATAGACACAATGGCTGAATTTTACAAAAGATCTCCTCTACGTAAAGAATGTTTAAATAAAAATAAAGCTACATTATGGCAACTCAGCTTTTACTTGTATTAAAGGTTAAAGAACACATATTTATCACAGCAATGCAGAAAAGAACACATATTTATCACAGCAATGCAGAACATAAGCATATTCATCGAATTTGAACAATATTTACAAATATATGGGGGTGAAGAATGGAAAACGTTTGGTCACTGAAGAAGAGCGTCATTCCGAGTTCAAATTATTTGCAATAGAATTTTGTTTAAAAAAAATAATAGATTCTTAGAAAAAGTGATAGATTAATATATGTAACCATAGCGATATAGATATATTACTTGAGCTACAATCGTGAACTTAAGTCAGTTGTTGCAATAATAATGTGTTTGGCGACACCATAGCTGAGTACACTCCTATACACATCTACACTGTAAAAAAAGTTGCAGTAAAATTACATGTAAAGTCGTTGGTAACAAAGTTGCCTACAATTTTACAGGTAAATTTGCTTCATAAGGTAAAATTTCTACCATCTAGTAAATTTCACATGCTGATGTGTTTTTCAAGGATTGTACTGTAAAATTCGTATGTAATATTTATATGAACTCTATATTTACCGAACACTGAAGTAATCTTCATATGTATTTTTATAAAGAGAGCAAGCAATTTACCTAATTCTTTTATAGCACCTAATAGGTCATACTGAATCGCTCAACCAGGGATCAAGAATGAACACGCTTACGCGAAACCTACGATTGTTTGTGACGTACATGATATCATTGAGCCAATAATAAGTTCGAGAAACGAATAGAATTACCTACGCGCACAGATAAATAATCCAATAACCAATCACATTGCGGCGTATGAATTTCGTATTTTCCATGATATCTATAGTTTTAATCCGAAAATTCAAGTAAAAACAAATAAATATAAAGATCCTCATATTTTTACAGCAAAATTAATAGTTCACTAGTAAAATTACTTTTAAAGTGCACTAAATACCCCAAAAAAATGTCAATTTTACACTTTTAAGTAAATTTTGAGGGCAAATACAAAATTGTACATGTTTTTCCTGTATTTACCTTTTGAATTTTTGTTACATCTTAAACTTACATGAAAAAGCTAAAAATTTTACCGAACTTTCTTTTTCCATGTTAAATATCCTAGAAAAAAACATGTAAAACAAAATTTACATGATTTATTGTGGTAAATTCACAACTTCATTACATGTAATATTCCTCATTTACCATGGCAAAATTACTGTAATTTTTTACAGTGTAGGTATCGACAAAATGAGATGGTCAATATCTGCTTATGGCACCTCGTTCCAAGCAACTTCAACTTCGTGCATTAACTGTCCCAGAATCTGTGGAGGATGGTGCAAGGTGGACAGTCTTCTCCCCATCATATCCCACAAATATTCAATGGGGTTTAAATCCGGTGAACGAGGTAACTACAGCAAAACATTAGCGCCTACTTCTTGGAGAAACTCTATAGTTCGACGAGAGCAATATGGGGACGTGCGTTGTCTTGCTAAAAAAAGGACGTGTGGATGGTAATCTAGGTAACGTAGTAAAGTGGTTTGTGACATGACATGGCTTTCATACTGCCTCGAAAAAAAGAATTGGTGATCGGCTACCATAATCAATAGACCCCAAACCATTATTCCAACAGTTTTGTGTACATTTCTTTCAACAGCAAACCCAATATCACGTGCTTCTCCACACAGGTGTCTAACCATTCTACAGCCATCATGCTTACCTAGACAGAATTACGATTCATGTCATTCTGTCTCCCAACACTGCCGTTTTC